>PVIA01008328.1:0-72956 GCA_004024845.1 Tonatia bakeri | reverse complement strand
AGAGATTTTCCAAATTTGCAACAAAACATTTTCATGTTATTTTGTAGGGAAACCAGGTATATTTTTAAAACACTTTAGATGGTCAAGGCTGAACTCATCTTTCAGGGTGAATGGCTAATTTGCCCAACAAACAACAGCCTATGCATAAACTGCACCCAGAACTCGGGCCTTCGAGATGGAGGGGGAGGGGGCTTGGGGATGAAGGACCGCCCAGCGGCACCTGCCAGCACTGTGAAAGACGGAAGAGGTTGGAGAAGAAAGAGTAAGGAAAAGCTTTCTTCCCCCCTCAAGTTCGAAAGCAGACCGAGAGAGATCAAAAACCACTAAAGGTCCCTCATGTCAACCTCTCCCTGTTTTAATTAAGCAGAGAGTCCACACACCCACCCCCTCTTCCTCAAAAATGCTTTGCACTCAGCAAGAGCTGCTGCACAGCACGTTGCAGTTAAGCCTTCAAAGAACCAGCAGCCTCAGGAAATGCCAGCAGCCCACAGGTGCAGGACGCGCCAGGCCCCTCCCACTCCCCTGCACCCAGGCAGAACAGTCACAAGATGGATCAGGAAGCTGCTAGAACACTCCCTTGCACCCTCCTGCACGGGGCTGTGACCCACAGATGACCCATGGCAGCGTGCCTGAACTGGCGACAGCCCTCAGTAGGAATTGGATTTGCTGCAGAGACCCAGCTACACCGGCATGCATGCATCCCTGCATATAAAACTCAAATCAAATCTCACAAAACAGCACTTACCGCTATTACGTGCAGTGCATTCCTATGTGCAGCTCTTCTTTTTCGATGCTGGTTGCAGCCTTCTGTATTTTCACCACCGAGTGATAGACTTCGAGCATCATCATGAAAACCTGGCCTGCAGGATGGAGGCACCAGGTCCTCCAAATGAGGCCCCGGGCCATCCCTCTTTTTCTCTCACAGAGGGACTCTCCCAGCCAGGTCTCCCGCCTCCTCTCCTCTCTTTTCTCCCCAGGTCCTGTGCACCAGCAAACTCCTGGTGCTTCGTGAGGGTCTCCAGTTCTTCCACACCACCAGGGTTTGCCCAGCTTGTCTGTTGGCTGGTATGTCCTACAACTGTGACCACCTCTTCGAAGGCTTCCCTGAATTTCTGATCAGAACCATTTGCTGTTCCTAAGCACCTCTGCTCTCCACGGATCACACCAGGTATGGTCATCTTTTGGGAAAAAAGGTGTGAGCCCTCCAGGCCCAGCTGATGCTCTGGCATGGCCAGGGTCCTCAGGCCAAACTTTCTCCAACCACATCTCTGAATGGAAGAGAGTGTGGGCAGGAGGCCACAGCTTTGGGATCTCCTCCAGGGACAGGTCCAAGTCCAAAGGCATCATCTGCCCCAGGAAGGGCCTTCCACACAGAGTAGAAAGAAAGCACCCCACCAGAGGTTTTTCCAACCCAGCACTGACTGCAGCTACTTCTGTCTCCAGGTGGGAGCATTACTTGTATGGGAAGTGAGATGTTTAAAAAAACCCTTATAGCGCCATAATGTGCCTTCACAGGGGATGGGAGAGCAAGAACCCTTGACTTTGATCCAGAAAAACAGGAATGAGGTGGAGGCCTAGGAGATGGGGAGACATGAGAGGGAGCCAGGCGAGAGAGGGGAGGGACAAGGAGCTGCCCCACTGTCACATGGGGGTTATGACAGGACCTGTCTCGTAGGGCTCTGTGAGGACCCAATGGGTCAATACAAACATAATGCTCAGAACATGGCCTGACACAGGAAAAGGGTTCCTTTCACTTCATTTAATCATCGTGACAAGTGTTCCATGTGGCGTTGTCCCCATACGGCAGATGAGAAAACTAAGTCTCGGAGGGCTTCAGGAGAACCCACTCAGAGAGAATCAGCATCACAGAATTGGCTCAGTAAAGAATGTCTCTGGAGCACCCACGGGCCTGAAAGGCGCTAGGGATTCAGAGGGGACTCCGGGTCCACCGCACCCTCGGGAGGTGATGTTTCCAGTTGGGCTAAGGGATGGTGGCTCCAAGACGAGCTTTCTAGGTTCAGAGGGCTGAGAGAAGTCAGTGGGAAGGAAGGTGGGAAAGCGAGGGCCTTAGGCTGGCGAGGGAAGGCTTTGCTGGAGGGACCAGCCTTGAAATTTCTCTTCAGGGCTGTGATTAGGCGGAGAGAGACAACCATCAGCAGCTCAGAGGCAGGAGCCGCTTTATTTACATCTGCATCCTCTACCCTCAGGCCCTGCACTAGCTGGTACTACTTTAAAAAAAAAAAAAAAAAGTCTCTCTGGGCAGGAGCGGTCCAGGGATGCGTTTATGAAGGGCCTCCCCACGGTAGACTTTGGATCGAGGAACGAGGTTGCGTAGCTCACCTCACTCTGCTAGGGCGCAAAGAGGAGTCCACCCTCCATGATCAGCACTGAAGGCAAACCGGTAAACCAGGCCAGAGTTAGGACCCAGGGCCCCTCAGCCTTAGTGGCACACGGCAATCCCCTGGGGAGTCCCACCTCATCCCAATCAAGTCTGAGTCTCTGGGGGCAGTGCCCGGGCGTCTGCAGCTGCCAGGGCTGCTGTGTGGTGAGCACCAAAGGCAAACTTGAAGCTCTGTTTCTTTGTCAAAAAAAAAAAAAAAAAAAAGGAAGTGGACACAGCCTCTTTTTAGGCAAGGAACAGAAAGCAGAAAGAGCTGGCTTCTCCTTGTGATGTTTGTCCAAACCTCTTTTTCTCTCACAGAGGGATTCTCCCAGCAACCTCCAAGCAACCAGCCAAGAGACGCTGCCCTGAATTTTCGGTCCCCAGCTATAGAACAAAGAACTCTTTGAGGTTTAATAAGAGGCTGCTCAGCTCTCTGGCCCTGGGCTACTAAGATCTAGAGTGAGAGTCCGGGCCGCCCCATCTGGAACGAGCTTTGAAGCAGGGCTGTCGGGCGGGAGGACTCCAAAGGCAGCATCTCTGCTCCCTCCTGCCCACACCCTGTTCCAGCCCCAAGAGAGGGCTGGGCAAAGCCAGATGCTGGAGGAGGTAAGAGCCAACCGCTCACCCCACCAGAGACCCTGCACCGTGTTAGGATCTGGGACATTTCCTCTGCCCCACATCCCCCCCTCCCCCGCCGCCCCATAGGGAAACCCACTTGAGTTTGATGGGTTAGTTAGTGGAAAGCTTCTGTTCATCAATGCCGAGATCTCCCAAGCTTCCTGTTCCCAAGATTTGTTCCTTGGGGATGCTCTTTCAAGCAAGCTAGCTTGTCTCAAGTGGTCCTGAACCTGCTTGTGTTGGGGGGTTGGGAGGATAGGAAGTGGACTTGAAATGAATTCGCGTCGTGGGAATGAAGCGAGAGGTGAAGGGGCATTTCGCTTCACCTTTTCCACTCTCTCCAGCCTCAGTGGCAGAAAAGCTTGAGTTTCAGTCAAGAAAAGGTTGACCCCTGTGAGCCTTAGTCTGAGACACCGCCAATCTCATCCCTCCTCACTTGTATAGTTTTAATGGGTCCCTCACTCTTACCTGGGTCCTCTGCCTCAGCCTCTGGGCATATGCTTGTCTCTTCAGTGTCAACCTGCCTGGACCCAGCATCTCCCACCTTACTCGCTCTTTCCAGGTCCTCACCTGCTCATCCCCAGTCCGTCCCCTGGAGTGGCTCCGTCTGATGACCTCCCACACCCAGGTTGCATGGAAATGTCTAGTCCTCTCGCCCCGCATCTCGGCAGCCTGGGGTAATGCCTCCACACCGTGCAGTTGCGGTTGTGGGGTTAAAATGAAGCGGCGTATTTACATGTGGGGCTGGCGCACAGTACTGGACACGTGTTACTTCTCCACCTCCCACTCCCGCTACTCTTCTCCAACGTTCACGGTGTTGGGTGCACACGGGAGCCTGGTGCCGTGTGGATCGGCAGTGTCTGGAAAGGGTTAGAGGGAGGGGGTGCCAGGGAGGACAGATCTGCCCCTAGTCACTGTTCTGTGTGGCCTGACGGAAGTGGCCACCCCTGACCTCCTGGGGCTGCCCTCGGTGAAGACTGCCATCCCTGGGATGGAGAGTGATAGTGAGACTGTCCCTCCATCCTCTTTCCATAGAAGCAGCACAGCCAGAAGTCAGGATGGGGAGGTCTTGAGATAGAAGTGACTTACAAGGCCCCGGGCTTCCCAGTGGCTACTTTCCTAAGAGGGCAGTCTCTTCTTTTCTTGGTCCTTTGAAGGTCTTACTTAAATTTGCAACGGAGTTTGTAGCCCAGTTGTTCAACTTCAAAGATGCAGAGCCCTGCAGGTAGACACCAGTTGAGAAAGTGGACCACCTGAAAAAAGGCAGGCAACATAAAGAAAAGAAATACCTAGATGAATAATTTGGGGAAATTTGGCAAGAGAAACATAAAAATTTTAGTTATTTACTCAGGTAGAGAAGGATTTCTAAGCATGTACATATTAAGAACAAATAAGGAGTGATGAATTTGAATACGTTTTTAATGTAAAGTTTTTCTATGTGAAAGAAAACAATTTCTGTAGGTAAAAGGGAAATTGTATACAATGACATAGGTTAAAAAACAGAACTGCAAAATATATAACCATAAAGTGACAGAATTAAAGAAGAGAAGAAATTCACAATTATATTGATATTTACAGATCCTAAACCTCTTAGCACTGATAAAACACATAGACAGAAAATCAGTAAAGAGGTAGAACACTTGAACAACACCGTCCATCAAATTGACTCTACCAACATTAATGGAACACTATCTGGTGTTAAGAGAATATACGTATTACTGTCAAATGTACAAGTGTTCAATGTAGTATTCAAGACAGACCGTTCATGACACCATTGGACAGCTCCCAATACATGTAACAAGGTAAAACTACAGATTATATTTGCCGACGACAACAGAATTAAGTAAAAGACCAAATAAAAGAAAAAATATCTGGGAAAAGTTCTGAAATACTGGGAGAATAAACAAAATAATTTTAAATAATGCATGAATCAAAAATGTCAGAGGAGGGTAGGAAATATTTTGAAAGAATGATAGTAAAAATGCAACAGAAAACATGTGGAGGATGTACCTGACACAGCGCTTAGATGCAAACGAATCTCTCTAAGGCTTATACAAGTAGAAAGATCTAAGATCACATATTTAAACTTCCAGCATAAGAAACTAGCAAAAGAAGAGCAAATAATGCAGAAGGAAGAAAACCATGAGAATAAGGGTAGAAATCAAGGAGACAGAAAATAGACTCACAGTAGAAAAAGTCAACAAAACCAAAAGTGAACTCTTAGAAAATATCAACAAAATCGTAAACCTCTAGCTAGATTAATCGAGGAAAAAGAGAGAGAACACACAAATTATCTCTATCACGAATGAAGGAGGGATGTAATTAGAAAATCTAATGGTAATGACAGGACAACAAAGAAGTATCACGGGCAGCTTTTGTCGATAAGTTTAACAATTTAGATCAATGAAAAAAATTTAAGCAAAACTGACCCAAGAAGAAATAGAATATTATAAATAGTCCTAAGCTATTAAAGAAATTGAATTTGTCGTTTAAAAACTTCCCCCAAAGAAAATTTCAGGCCAATGGCTGCACTGGTAAGTTCAATCAAGTATTTAAGGAACGCATCTGCCAATCTTTGGTGAATCCCTTCAGAAAACAGGGACCACCTCCCAACTCATCCTCTCAGGCCAACCAGGATCTGCCGCCAAAACAGACAAAGAGATTGCAAAAAAAGAAAAATAGAGACCCATATTCTCATGGGTATGGATGTAAAATTGTTTAACCAAACATGAGCAATTCAAGTCAAGCAATAATTAAAATACTTAATACATCATGACTAGGCGAGGTTTATCCCAGGAATACTAGGATGGTTTCACATTTAAAAATCAACCCATGTGGCCCTGGCCAGGGGGCTCAGTTGGTTGAAGCACTGTCCCCGACACCAAAAGGTTGTGGGTTTGATCCCCAGGCAGGGGCACATCCCCAGGCTGCAGGGACGATCCTCAGCTGGGGCACGTGCCAGAGGCACCTGATCAATGTTTCTCACATTGACGTTTCTCTCTCTCGAATCAATAAACATGTCCTCAGGTGAGGATTAAAAATCAACCAGTGTAGATCATCACACTAACACAAGAATGGAGAAGAGTCATATGGGCAAATCAATAGATGTAGAAAAAGTATTTAACCAAGTAAAACTTGCACTCACGAAAAAAACTCTGAAGAAACAGAAATAGAAGGGAACGCCTTCGACCTAAAGAGTAGCGACAACAAACCTGCCACTGACATCAGACTTAGTGGTAAGTGACTGAACGCTTCCACTTCAGGCTGGGAATGAGCACAGATATCTGAACTCGTAAACTATACTTAACTTCCTACATCCGTTCTGGTCGGTGCATGAAATGATCATGTACATGGAAAATATTTATGAAACTATCTTTTGAAAAGGTAATAGAAATGAGTGAGTTCTGCAGGGGCATAGGGTAGGTCAAAATTTTAAAAATCAAATATATGTCTCTATCCTACTAAAGGACAACCAGAAAATCACATTTAAAATAACATGTATAATGGCATCAAACAACTCCATGAAATACTTAGGAATACATTTCACAAAATGTGTCCAAAATATGTGCACTGAAAGTGACAAGACATTACTGAGAGAAATGAAAGACCTAAATAAATGGCAACATATGCTGTGCTCGTGGCTGGAAGACTTGGTGTTGTCACAACGTTAGTTTTAGCCAAATCTATCTACGGATGCCACTCAGTCCCATTCAAAATCCTACAGGTTTTTTTTTAGTAGAAAGTGATAAGCTAATTATAAAATTTGTATAGAAATGCAAAGGACCTAAATTAGCCCCCCACATTTTTTTAATAAATTGAGAAGTTACATTATCTGATTTTAAGACTTATTATAAAGGTATAGTAATCAAGACAGTGTGGTATTGACATAAAAAGAGATAAATTTATCAATGGGATACACTAGAAAGTCCAGAAACACACACACACACACACAAGTTAGTTGATTGTTATACGGGTAATGAAATAATTCAGCAGAGAATTATTCAAAATATGGTGGTGGGAAAACTGGATATCCATATTGGGAAAGAAAATAAAACTTAGCTCTTACTTAACACCATGGACAGCAATTAACCCAACATCCATCACAGAACTAGACTTTACAAAAGCTAAAATCATTTTAACAAATAGGAAAAATATTTAAAAATCTTTTTGACCTTGGTGCAGGCAAAGATTTTTTAGAAAAGACCCAAAAGCACCATAAAAAAAATGAAGAAATTGTACTGTATCAAAATCAAAAGTATCTGATGTTCAAAGACATTATTAAAGAGTTGGATGTACAAAGACCTTGTATAATTCAATAATAAGAAAATAAAGGACCCCGTTTTTAAAAGCGGTAAAAGGTGTGACCAGATATGTCCCCAAACAAGATCTGTAAATGGCGGAGAAGCACACAGAAGGGAGGGTGGTCCGTGTCTTTGGTTGCCAAAGACATGCAGAGATGTACTACACGGCCCCAGAAAGTTTCGAGTTAAATGACAATCAGACCCAACGTTGGAGGGGATGTGGGACAGTTAGCACTCTTGTGCATTTTCACACATGGTTAGTGGCAAGACAAAATGATAAAAGCACCTGGGAAAGCAGTTCGGCACTTACCTATAAAGTTAAAAATATGCTTACGTACGACCCAACGACTTCACACTTCAAGAGAACTGAAAACATACGCACACACAGACGTGTACATGGATGACCATAACAGACATTTATGATGTTCCGAAAGTAAAAGCAACCGCTACGTCCACCAACAGGCGAGGGGATGAATGAGTCGTGGCACATCCATACAACGGACTCAGACCCGCCGCGAAAAGGAACGCGCTGTTGAGACACACAGCGGGGCGAGCCCTTACAGCCGCACTGAGCCAAGGAAGCCAAACACAAACGAGCTCCCACTGCACGATTCACTTACACGCAATTCTGGAATTCTCAACTTTGCCCCCAGGGGGACCTTTGGAAATATCTGAAAACATTTCCGACGTGTCCCAAGTTGGCGTATGCTCCTGGCATCTCGTGGGCACAGGCTCAGATGCTGCTCAGCGTCCTGCGATGTGCAGATCAGGGGCGTGTCTGACCCCACGTGGCCACAGGGGCCAGCGGGGAAACCCGGCTAACCTGAGCTGTGGGACAGCACGCCGACTGTGGGCTGCTGCTGAGGGTGGGGGTCGGTGGGGCAGGTGGGGGGTGGGTAGGACGGTCAGTGTGGACCCCAAAGAGCACAGGAGTGAAGAAAATGTTTCATGTCTTGATTGTGGTTAAAGGAAGCATCTTATTTTTTGCAAATTATACTTCCATAAAATTGATTTTTTGAAAAACAACTCTGAATGCTACCTTAAAGTACCTTCTTTTTAATTCCCACCCATCAGGTGACTAGCAGTGCGTGGCTCTAACTGTAAATCACCCTGGGGAAACCTCTTGGTACTGAAGGTGTGGGACCGGAGATGCAGCAATTGGGAAAGCCTCACATCCTACGAACTCGAGTCCACATTTCCTAATGCAGCAGTCCCTAGCCTTTTTGGCACCAGGGACCGATTTTGTGAAAGACAGTCTTTTCGTGGACCAGGCTGGGAGGAGAGAGTTTCAGGATGATTCAAGCGCATTCCATCCAAGCTCACCTCCCGCTGTGCGGCCCAGTCCCTAGCAGGACCAGACTGGTACTGGTCCTCTGCTCAGAGGCTGGGGACCCCGGTCCTAATTGGTTCGAAGATGGTGGACAGCAAGAACAAAAAATTCCCCTGGTCAATCAACAGTATTATATCACTACATTATTGCATTCATACATACATACATACACCCACACACGTGTGTTTATGTGGACACGGACACACATCGTTTGCCCACATGGACCTGACACAAAGCGAGTGTTAACCGTTGCCCCAACCCCACATTTCTTAGGTGTTCACCTCTACATCCACGGGTGTTTTTGTAAAGTCACAGGACTCTCCAACCTCTTAGCTAGGGTGCGGTCTTTCGGAATGGAGGCACTGTGAAGGGAATGCAGCTTCTGTGGGGGTCAGCTCAGAAACTGTGGTTTGGGGGCCCTTTTCGGTGGCAGTGTCCTGGGGTTACTCCCACCAGCGTCTGAGGGTCAACCTCAGGTTTTAGTTGGAGGCCAATCCTGGTGGGATCCTCCACAGGCGCCCCAACTTCCGGTGTCTCTGGGTCACACTGGAAGAACAGTTGTCTTGGACCACACATTAAATACACTGTGACACGTAACCACACCCAAAAATCTCACGATGTTTTAAATAAATTTACAATTTTGTGTTGGGCTGCATTCACGGCCATCCTGGGCTGCACACGGTCCATGGGCCGCAGGTTGGACGCCCCTGCGTTGGAGATTGGCAAATGCTGTAAGTCGGGGCTTGTTCCTGGGAGAGCTGATTGTTAGTTTGCCGGCACACCACTGCCTTTGACTGAGAAAGAAACAAAATTCATGCTGAAAAGAGAAGGCACATGGGTGTGAGTGTGAATGCTGTGGTTAGGAATGATGATTTTTCCTCTTAGGTCATAAAGACAGCTGTCACTGCCATGAACATCTCTGTTCCCATAAACTGGAAGGGGTCAGGGTGGAGCCCGGACACATTCCATACAAGGGTTAAAAGGAAATCATAATTGATAGCATAGAGGCTTCTGCTTCAGCAAAACAAAATGTTTATTTAAAAAATATGCTCTTGGTATTGGAACAAAGCTGCACAGGAGCACAGAGCAGGGTGAGATCTTGGCCGTGTCACATTTAGGGACAGCTGGGCCACTGCTTTTGTCTCACGAGCTCCCTGATGGTTAGGAGCCCAGAAGGCGGAGGGGCTGGGGCGGCAGGGTGCGGGCTCCGTCAGGTGGAGCTCCAGGTAAGCTCCAGCCGGGTTAGGGTTAAGGTTAGGGTTCCTGCGCCTTTGCTGCTTTTCCATGCAAGTGAGACCAGGGCAGAGGAAGGCAAGGAATCCCCAGAGACAGAAGTTTCTGGCGAGCTGAGGCTGTGCCCGGAGTTGTCCCAGCTCTCTGGGTTCCAGCCTGGCCCATGAGGCAAAGTTCATTTCCTCCTGGCACGGGAACAATGAGACCGACCTGATATCCCAGTTACAGCTCAGTCAGTATCAGGAAAAGTCGGTATCAGTGAACCCGAGGCCTTGGAGTTGGGCGCCATAGAGAGTCCTACGGCTTGAAAGCTATCCTAGAATTTATTTAAATCACGTGATGTTTAAAATTCTCACAAAGGAACAGTATGCAGTCACTACAAGATGCTGGCCCATGTTCCTGGGCTCAGAAATCAGACCTGGATAGCTCAAGGCCTTCTTTGAGCTGCTTCCAAAGGCAGGTGCTGGTGACCGGCCCCTCCAGTCCCCAGGGAAACGAGAAGCAGCAGAGAGAGGTGGAGAGCCCCACTTCCAGCAGCCTGGCTGGGCCAGCCTGGGCCAGAGCTGGGCGCAGAATCTAGGTCACCTCCCTTGAACCCTTGACTCCTGAGGCTCCCATGAGACCTGGGGAGGGGACACGTCAACTCAGCCCCCAGTTCCCCAGCAGAACAGGAGACAGGACGACCCGCTCTCCAGAGTGAAACCGAGGGAGGAGAGGACCTCTTTCTCTACCACCATCTCTCTCTCTGACAGTGGGCTTTTAAAAATTGATCAAAAAATAATAATAATCAGGAAAAAAAGGAAAATCAAAAACAGAAAGCAAGCACGAAGGCACGGTGGGCGGGGGCGGTGGGAGGGCAGTGGAAACCCTAGGTAGAAATCAATGAAGCCTTTAAATCTTCCACACTGAAAAAGTCTGCATTTCTCTGTTGTCTTTGGGAACCTGCTGAATGGCTGGGAAACTGTTTTTAATAAACAAGAGTTCAAACGCTCGGGCTCCATAGCCAACAGTCACGCCTTAAACTCTAAACTTTACATGAAAACTCTCGCAGTCCCTTTGAACTCGCCTTCCCTCTCCGGCGGAGCAGTCCAGTGTTTATGCATTTTTCGAGATTGCTGGCAGGATCGGGAGGCGCTTTGAATACTTTCCCCCTCTTTAGCAATCTCCTGCCTTCAGAACCCATTAATGCCCCACTCAGCAACATCAAGGTATTGCTTTGAAGTCCCTTCTGGCTACAGGCCTCTCACACTCTTTGGTTACTGTGCAATCAAATAATTAAATGGATTCTCAGGGGAAAAAAAAATCATTCTTTTCCTTGGTAATTAAACACTCCAGGTTGGACAGGAGTACTGGGTTGCCAAGGGAGTGAGGATCTATAAAGGCTCTGAGCCCAGAAGTCTTTGCTCAGGGCCCCCAGGGGAGAAAAATAATAAGAGAGTCAGCTCAGCTCTCACTTCCCTGATGCTCCAGCAGCTTCCCTGAGCCCCTGGCTCTCCTATCTCAGGACCTCCCTTCCAGGGGGCGTGGGGGGCATCCCAGCCCCTAGGGCCCCTCGGGCGGGGGTGGGTTGTGGGAGAGACATCACTCAATCAAAACAAGCCTGTGAGAGATTGTAGCTCCTGGAGGGCAGGGACCAGGGCTGCCTCAATGCCAACGTGATTAGGGCCCTCATTTACTGGGAGGGGTAGACATGAAGACTGCAAGAGGGTGGGGACATGGGGGGCCAGGGAGGGAGAGGGGGAGGAGGAAGGAGAAAGAAAGAGAAAAAAGGGGGATGAGAAAGTGCAGGAAAAGACTGAATGAGGCAAGGGGGAGGGGACTGTGGGGAGGAGGGGGAGAAGGGAGAGAAAAGGGGACCAGAGGGGCAGGACTGCTTAGGGAGCCTGCCCTCCGGTCTCTGCCAGGGCTAGCTTCTCCCAGGAGAGTTGACTCCCACTCTCAGTTGGGGCACAGTCCCAATCTGGAAGAACCTAAGGGAGCTTCACCCCCTGCTCTGCGTTGTAGCCTCCAGTGTCCCTCTTCTTTCGCTCCTCCTTGCCTTTGCAAAGCGGTTCCCTCTCCAGGACTTCTCGTCCACTCTTCTCCTAATCAGTTCCTGGGACCCTTCAAGTCTCAGCCCGGAAGTGACCTTCCTCTGGGGATCCCAAGCAGAGGTGGCCCTCCTCTGCGTCTCCAGGCAAGCTTTATTCAGGCAGCTCCTCACATTGAATTATAATGTCTCAATCAGTGTTCTCTTGGGCAGGGACCGTGTCCTCATGGTCTGTGTCCCCTGCCCCAGCCCTCAAGACGGAAGTGTTCTCAGTAGGTGCCTGTAGTGCTTGTGATGAGGACGTTCGGCAGAGAAGAGTGAAAGTGGGCTTAGGACCCAAGAGTCACTTTAGATAAAGGTCATTATTTAGCCTCAGTCTTCAGTCGTGAGCATCCAAATGTGGCATCCTCCATAACTGGAACTTGAAGTCTATCATCATCACTCCGTCCTGTTTTTCAGTGGCCAGTTTCTCCTCTTGACCCCTCCCCATTTTGGACCACGTGATGTGTGCACCTGTACCCGAACCTCCCAGAACTTGGGCTCTCTGACATCCAGCCTGGCCTGGAGAAGAGATCCCTCCACCCCTGGGATAGGAGCTGTGTTAGTAGTCAGAATTCTTTCAGTTGAGTAGAACAAAAACCCAAGTCAAATTGACTTAAGGAAAAAGGAGATGATGGGATTCATCTACTCATAAGGCTGGGCTTGTGGGCAGCTGAATCTAAGAACCCAAGTGCTGTCATCCAAACTTGGTTTGATCTTTCTGCCCCACCCCTCCATCTTGTGGCTCTGAATTTTACTGTGTTGGCTTAAAGCCCAGGGGGGTACTCTCCATGCAGTGGCCCCCAGAAGTTCTAGGATTTGGTCTTACTGTTTTAGAAGCCCCAACAGGAGGAGAGCACCTCGTTCTCAGAACTCCTAGTGCAAGACTCAGAGATGATTCTCATTGGACCAACTTAAGTGACATGTTCATCCCTGAACCAATCACAGTAGCCAAACTAATGGAATATATTAATTGGCCAGATCATGTGCCAATTTTGTAGTGGAGGGGTGTTCCCTAAAGGAAAACCAAAGTGCTATTAGCAGGAGACAGAAACGTGGATGCTAGACCGGATGGCTGGTGCAAGAACAGATCTCACCGGCGTCATGTATGGAGATTCCTGGGAGGAGGTGGCTGGGGGGACACTGTGTGCTGAGGGACAAAGGGTAGAGATAAGCCAGGACAAGAAACAAGACTCAGCAGATGTTGTGCAAAGGCGGTAGGTGAGGACCAATGGAACCAGGCAAGTGGCAGGCAAACCAAGCGGTGTGATCAAGGAGTGAGACCTCCCAACAAGCCAGGGTTGGGGAAGGGCAGGCTGGAGCCCCTAGCCACCCCTTCTCAGTCTAGAAGTGGGTTCTCCAGTTCCCAGGTTGTCCGGAGACTCTCCTGGGCCTGGCCTGCCTCCTGCCTCCAAGTGGCAGAGGCCGTGCTACGTTCTTGTTGGAAAAGGAGGTGCAGGTGGAGAAATCAAGGCAGGTCGGCACAGTGACCAGGGCAGCGCAGGAATGGCCAGAAAGTCAAAACGGTGGAAGTCTTCACATAGGTAGGGATTTCTCCTACAAATTATGAGATGCTCAGAACACTTGACTGAGCAAGAGAGTATGCTATGTGTTGGAAGGAAATATACCAAAATATTATCAATTGGTATTTTAAGGTAGTGGGATTATAGGTGAGGGTTTTTTGTTTGTTTGTTTGTTTTTTGTTTTTGTCTTTTGTACGATTCTATGCATTTTTAAATCATGCTTATTTATTTTTGTGGTTATTTATTTCAGGATAAAATTCAAATTAAAGAAAACAAAATCTCTAAGCTGCCCATGTCAAATACTTTACAAGCCAACCTTTTGCTATCATAATCCACTCTTCCATTTAATTCATTTTCTCACCATTCTCTGGCCCTCACTCTGGAGACCTGGCTAGCCCTGAGTCTGGATAATTGGCCTCCGGCCGACTGGGAAGCAGGTGGGGGAAGCAGCCCTGCCCCCTCATTTGAGGTTGGCAGGGGTCTCTCAGCTTCTCTGGGGGCTGCCAGAGTGGGGGCTGGGAGCTGAGGCCTGGTTCCCACTGAGCCTGGCCCTGCAGAGGGAACGGGCTCAGATGGACCGCAGCTGTGACCCTCCCCCAGCTCCCGCCCCTCCCCCTTCGCACCCCCTGGGCCTCTTTGGGCAGGATGAATAAACAACAAAGGCCTGTGGCCATCTCAGGCATGCCAAAAAGTGACTGTCATCTGGAGGACTCGTCTGCCCAAATCCTTTATGTTGACAAACCATGTTGATCAGAAGACTAATTGCTTCGTGCTGTCTTCAGTCTGCCAAGGGCTTGACAATGATTCACAAATCATTTATACAATTGATTACAGCCAACGACTTTACCCTGGTGGAAATCAACACCCAGGCACCCGCTGCCTGGGTGGACGTGGCAGCGGATATTCAGTTTACCAGTGAAGGTCCCTGCCAGGACAGAAACCCTCCCCTGAGAGCCCATAAGCCCCCCAGTGAGCAGGTGGCCGAACCCTCCCCTTGGGAACACGTAGTGGAGTTGCCCTCCCAGGCCTGTGGCAAACTCCGGGTCTCGGATGGGAAGACTACGTCCTGGATGCAGCCGCTGGGCCAGAAGAGGCCTCCACGTACGGAGGTGCGCTGGCTTTCTCTGGAGACAGAAATTCCATCGTTTCTTCCAAAGATCTACCTTTAGGGCTTTATTTTATTTTTTTAAAGATCTTATTCATTTATGAGAGAGAAGGGAAGGGAGAAAGAGAGGGAGAGAAACATCCATTGATCAGTCACCTCTCACAGACCCACAGCTGGGGGCCTGGCCTGCAACCCAGGCGTGTGCCCTGCCCGAGAATCAAAGCTGTGACCTTCCAGTTTCAGGCCAGAGCTCAGTCTACTGAACCGCACCAGCCAGGGCTATCTTTAGGGTTTTGTATCCTGGTGGCCAAGATAGTTTTTGGAGAGACAGTCGTTATCATGGGCCTAGAGAGAAAGGCTCAGATCCCGACTCATCTTCAGGTGGGCAGAGACTTGGCCAAGCTGGATCTCCCAGTCCGCCCCAGACTGAGGAGAAATGAAAAGCAGAGGCGTGCGCAGCAGCCAGGAGAGAACCTGTGCAAGAAAAGCTGGCTCAGTCTGCTGGGGCCTGCGCAGCAAGGCCGGCAGGGTAACGTCCTTACTCGTGCCTTGTTACTGGTCCTAAGAAGTTCCTCTTTGAGGTGATGCTTGAAGTTGTTGTCTGTGGCAGGTCTGTGCTTCTCTTTTCATGTGAGGACAAACACAGTGACAGACGCCACAGTTTTATCAGTCAGGGGACAGGCACCATTCTTGGTATTTGTTATGGGGGACATTGTGTCCCCCCAAAAGTTACGGTGAAGTCCTAACACCCAGTACTTCCAAATGTGACCTTATTCAGAAGTAAGGTCTTTGCAGATGCAGTCAGCTGAAGCTGGGGTCATTACGGGGACCTAGTCCAATAGCACGGGTGTCCTGATGAAAGGGGGAATCTGGGGACAGTCACAGACAAGCACAGAGGAAGGACGGTGTGAAAGACACAGGGAGAAAACCCTGTAGAGACCAGAGTGATGCCGCTCCAGGCCCAGGAATCCGGGCCACCAGGAGCTGGAAGAGGCGGGAAGGGCCCTCCTTTTCAGAGGTTTCAGAGGTTCCAGAGGTTTCGGGTGTCAACACGGTGGTTTATGAGTCCCATCCTCCAGATTGGTGAGACCGTAGATTTCTGTTGTTCCAACACACTGAGTTCGCAGTGCTTTGTCACAGCAGCCCCACACCAATGCCGCATTTTAACAGAAATTTAATTCATACAGGCTTTGAGGTGGTTAGAAATGTAAGGAGTTCACAAATGGACTAGATCAAGCCTTTGATCATGACTTTCAAAACCCTGCTGCACTCACCTGCCTGGGAGTGTGTTTAAGGATCTGCTGGCGCGGGCCTGGCGCTGCTGGTTGTCAGGAGGCAGCCACGGCCACTGCAGACCCAGGAGCTCGTGCCTGGACCCTACCACAAGTCTGGCCATCCCTCCCAGCTCCATGCTGCCAGCACCCAGAGAGCTGAGAACAGATAACCACGTGGCTGCCATGGAGCCCTGTGTCTCCATGACTTCGCTGGTTCACAAGCAAGCGCCGAAGGAAGACGCCTCTGCCTCCCCGTGAGCAAACCGGAACAGTGGGACCCACTTTGCCTCTAGACACATGGCAGTCTGGGAAAGGGGAGTGTTCAGCTTTCCCATCTCTGCAGTACAAGAAAGCAAGCCCGCAGCAAAGGGGAAGGAAGGTTCAGGGGGTAATTCACAGCATCCACCACGACTGGAGTTGCCGGGTTGCGGACGGGCCAGGCGCCCAGTTAAGTTTGCATGTCAGGTACACAGGTGTGTTCGTGGTGTAAGTATGGCCCAACCATTTCATGGGACACACTTTACAGAAGCATTATTTATTGTTCATCTGAGATTTAAATTTAATGGGGCACCCTGTATTTTAACTTGCTAAATCCTGCAACTCTAATCACAACGCTGTGCATACTGTAGCTAATTTCTGTTTCTTTCTTGTTGAGATCACGGGAGAGGGTAGGGGAGAAAGTGAACCCTCAACTTCATGACCATGAAATCGTCCTGATCCTGTCCATGCACCATGTCCGATACAAACAGCAGGAAAGGCTCAGTAACAGGGGCTCCCAACCACATCATAAGGGCCAAAGTCAAGTTTGGGAAGACGGAGCAAAGTCAGACGCTGGGCTAGGGAGGGTGGTGTAGTCCCCGGATGTCTGAATAAATTTTACCTGGCACTCTCTCAGTCCCTCAGGGGAGCTTTCTCTTTGTAAAGCTCTCATACACAGAGAGAGGTCTGAGCCACAGGCCTCGCTCTCAGGGTGGCTTCTGTGAGCCCGGGGGAGGAAATACAAAACACTGGGGAGGTGAGCATATGATGAGCATCTCAGAAAGCCAGTCCACAGCGTTCTGAGTGGGAAGCCTGGGGGAGGGGGTGGAGACGGGAGTGGTGGTAACCTGGGCTTTACATGACAGGTGAGAGGAAGGAGGGAGAAGGGCTGAGCAGAGCCAGGCCTGAAGACCAGATGGTGGGCATCGGCAGGCAGTAATGGGCTGACACGTACAAGGCCTTCATCGTGGGCAGACTCCCTTCTGAGAACTGCACAGCTCACAACCTCGCCTGCACCATGAAGGACGTGTGCAACTATCTTCATCTTACAGAGGCAAATGCAGGTAGGGGGAAATTTGTCGCTCAAGGCTATGCAGCTGGTAAGTGGAAATAATACCAGAAAGACAGGCTCAGCTCAGGTTGAGGGGAGCCTTGCATATCCAGGCTGGGGAGTGAAAGTGATGGCACGAACGTGGCTTGGATGCCAACCGTGTGCGAGACACTGGGGATTTGAGACACGTGAGCCACCGCCTCAGGTGGACTGGCAGGACATGGCCAAAACCCAGAAGAGGGCCTTTGATTTAGAAATTCTACCTGGAAAACCTTCATCCTAATCATTAAAGACTCTCTAGCTCTGAATACCGGGGGAGTGTTTAGCTATAAAGATTTCATTGCAGCCCTGGCTGGTGTGGCTCAGTGGTTGAGTGCCGGCCTGCCAACCAAAGGGTCACCAGTTCCATTTCTAGTCAGGGCACATGCCTGGGTTGCAGGCCAGGTCCCCAGAAGGGGGCGCACAAGAGGCAACCACACATTGATGTCTCTCTCCCTCTCTTTCTTCCTCCCTTTCCCTCTCTAAAAAATAAATAAAATCTTTTAAAAGAAGATTTCATTGCAATATGACTTATAATTGCAGAATTTGGAAACTAGAGGAATGTCCAAGCATAGGTAATTAGTTAAATAAATGATAGTTCAGCCATACATGTAAGTCATGTTGTAAAATATAGAAAAATATTTATTGATATGGAAATATGCCGATGACCTGTTATTGAGTTAAAAAAAGCAGGTTACAAAATAGTATGGTCCTGTGTGTGCGTGCGTATTTTAATCTGAAAGGATACTGCAAAGTGTTTACCCTACCCTTGGGTAACACTATAGACAGTTTTTCTTTTTTTTTCTTCAATTCTATAAGCATTGAGTGCCTGCTAGGTGACAGCCACAATGCTGGGTGTCACACACACAATGGGGAATAAAAGCACATTTACTCCCTGCCTCATGGATGAATGCATGGGCAATTAAGTAATTGCATAGATAAAATTAGAACGTGCAGTAGAAGAATGAAGAAAGTTCTGTGGTGATAGAGGGGATCTGGCTGAGGACACAGGAGGACCTGATGGGCAGGGAAGACCTCTGACATTGAAGTTGAGACCTGAGGCTGAAAGGAGACAACCCCAGGATGGGCTGGGGGCAGTGGGTGCCCAGCTGGCTGCCCCAGCGTATGCAAAGGCCCCAAGCTGCAGAGCACTTCCCGGAACTAGAAGGTCCGTGTGGGCGGGGCAAGGAAATTTGTGCTTTCAGAGCAGGGAGTTGTAGACGGTGGAGGACCCCATTGTAAGGGGGCTGCTGTTCTTTCTGTGTCAGATTCTTTCTAAAGCACCACCTTCCCAACACACACACACACGCACACCCTAAACTACCAGACCTCAAGTTCTGTATGGATTCCAGGCTCAGAGACTCTCCCAAGCAGGCTGGCTACTCTCTGGGGGAATTCTGGTAATAGCCAGCATTTACCAACATGCCTTAAAATTGTTTGTGTGTGGCAATGGTGTGTGTGTGTGTGTGTGTGTGTGTTGTGTTTGTTTGTTTGTTTAACTAAGTCACCGCCTCCCACTTCCTGGGAGAGACTCATTCTCACACCAGATTTTTAGAAAATCTGGTTGATGAAGTGAAATAATAATTGTTAAGGAACATGTAAATCACCGTTTTTGGAAACATCTATGTAATGTAACTCCCTGGGAGGGAGTACAGCAGGATCCTTTTTCCAAAACCCTATATTTCAAGCCCCTCTACATGAACTGTCACCTTAGGGGAGAGTACACACAGAATATCCAAGTATGGTGTAAGGTCACAAACTTAATAAAGAAAACTGTAAGACGTTTTGGGACCAAAGCTCAGCTCTGGCGAAGAGTCCGTTTCCCAATTGCACAGGCTGCCTGCACACTTGCCCACCGCTTTCTTGCTTCTGTACCAGGGACTGGAGAAGCAGGAGGTCGGAGCCCTAGCATTGCAGCCAGAGGGGGAGGGTGAAATTTCCACGAGAGAAGCTAACTGATAACAGTGCAGGCAGTGAGGGTGGTGCTGTAAGTGGTCCTGGGACCTGCTGAGACCCTAAGCCGCCTCACCTTCCTTCACCATCACGGCAAACCCTGGAGGAGGCACAGGTAGTGTCCCCGCTTACTAGATGAGCAAACTGTGGCTCCCCAGGCCAGCCTGCAGTGGACTCAGGCCCACAGTCTGCACCTCACCTTTGATTAGCTGGTTAACTATCAATCAGCAAAATAAGATCAGAGCTCATGGCAGTGCCTAGGAGACAAGAGCTAGGTGGGTGAATCTGACTTGAAGCTGATCTTTAGAAAGGGGACGACCCACAAGGACTAGAGGGTGCCACTGCAAGGTGCCCAGGCATCCTCGGGAGAGGCCTGGAAACGCACAGGTCCTGCCCCGTCAGTGGGGCTGGGGCGGGCAGCTGGAAGACCTGGTGAGACCCAAGGGCCTGGAGGAGGGAGGGGAGGGCTCCTGGAAGACCTGGGTCTTAAGTGATTTGGGGACAGGAAAGGAAGGCCAGCATGAGCCATGTTTTCACTTTTTGAGCTACAAGCTCCTTGGAGGAAGGCACAGGTGATTTTGAAGCAGTGCCAGGGGTCTATATCCCAGAAGCCACCACGCCAATGAAGAGCACCTGATTGTTCAAATGAGAGCAGCAGAGACAGGCCATCTCGGAAGAGGTGCAAATGCAAGCGATCTCCAGCCCGGCCCTCTCTCTGCCAGGTGCCCCCAGAAGGGAGTGGTGCTGGGACTCAGGCCCAGTTTTCACTGAGCCCCAAGCTCGTGCTTTACCTTGTTGTTCTCATTGCATAAATCAAAAGGCCTGAAGATGAAAAGCCATGTTCCCCCAACCCCCACCACGCACAGCAGGTTCTATCTCTTCATCCTTTCATATTGGAAGGAGTCTTCCCAGTTCTGGAAGTGGGTTGTGGGTACCCCTGCTGTGAGCCCCTGTGGCAGCCAGGAGGGAAAAAGATGTAGCAAGCTGCATCATTAGGGACAAGTTCAAGTAGCCTTGCAGCTGGCCCATCATCTGGCTCCCGGGTACACCTATCTACTTGCCCGGCAGTGGCCTGCCACCCTGAGGTGCCCATCCAGGTCCCAGTACCGACTCTACCCCGTCAACCTCAAGCTTGTGCACGGTAGTGACAAAAAGCCAACCGGGTCACCTGCAGACCCCGCCTCATGAAACCCCAGCACACCAGAAGTCCAACTGTCACCACAGACCCTTTATTTCTAAAAAGAGTTTATCCTAGGACTCATTTAAATACACCTGCTCCCCCAGACCTGAAATACAGCCTGACACCCCAGTATTCCAGCACACGGGGCTGGGGGAGGTGCACGTCTTTTCTCAGCTTATTTCTGATTTCCGTGGCCCCGTGTACCACAGCCCACTGACTCGTGCAGAAACACCTGCGTGCCCTTCCCGGCCCAGACCCTCATGAAGCCGTCAGTCGGTCTCCTCAGCCTTCGAAAGGGTGGCTGGTTGGCAAGGAGCTCAGGGGTCATCGGCCCCACTGGACGCTCCAGATCTACACACCACTTTCTGAGGCTCTTGGCCTCTGAGACGCCTACTGAATGAAATTCAGGTGCTCCTCAGAGGATCCCGTGTGAACCCCTTGTCACCAGGACTTACCTGGAGACACCTGCCTGGGAGGACGGGGCTGACTGGAGATGGCACCAGGGAGACGTGTGAGGAAATGCGGCCTCCGGTCTGCTCCACAACAGGAATCCTCCGCCGGCATCCGGGGCCAGCCCAGGCCAGGGAGGAGCTCAGGGTCTGCTCTGGGACGGGCTCCAGCAGGTGGGAAGCACAGGTGTTCACATACACGCAGGTGCCTCTGCCCTACCCCCCACCCTGGGAATTCCAAGACGAGGCCATTCTTTTGAAAAATATAAAATTTTAATAAAGGCTACATCTCTTAATTACAATAATTATTGTACCAAGTAATTTTCCTTAAATGAACTCTTTATAATGCATAATTTACAGTATAAGTAGAACAAAATGCCATGGCAAAAGTCATTGAGTACAAGACTTGTAATAAAAAGGCATAAAATATATTTATACATAAACCCCTTTCAAAAAACAAGGGAAAGCTCAAGCCCTCAATATAGGGCGACACACGGATGGGGACACCGTGCAGGTACAGGTACTGTACTGGTTCAAGGTCAAGCACTAGAGATAGTGGATTAATACTCTCTGCCGTACGATATATACAGACGTATGTACAAGTGACGGGGCAAACAGGGTGTACAGATTAACTTAACACAAAAACCCGGACACCAGGTGAAGGGGTCTGGAGGAGAAAGGGCGCTGCTGGGTCTTCCCACAACTGTTCCCTTCTTTGTGGGGCTGGGGGGTGGGGGTCAGGGGGGCAGTTCCCAGAATGGCTGTGGCCCCAAGAGTAATTGAAAAACAGAAAGACTCCAAGGAACAGTTTTTCCAATAAAAGTGTAAGTTGAACCACAGCGCTATTCCAGGCCTCAGTCATGGGGTCCTGGTCCTCCCCCGGGGGAATCCGGGGCCCCCCCAGAGGCTCCCCCTAACTCAGCAATGATCAGCCCATCCAACAAGATGACCCCCAAATGGTGGTATTATTGCAACATAAGCCAGACCTCAAGACCTTTATGACAAAATACAGCAGCGTAGAAAATAAAATGCACCAATTTCTGTGTTGTCAATGGTAGGGCACCGTTAAAAAAAAAAAAAGTCTATCTTCACTTGGAGAAAACGCAGGGCCGAGAATAATTCCTCTTTTAATGCAGAAACCATTCATGCACTCCGCGCTCAACTCCTAAGTTTAGACAGAACAATGAAAACATCCCATCTCCCCCTTCCGTGGTTAAAGCAGCATATCCATAAACTGGGGGCAGGGGTAAGCAAGTGTTCAATAAATATCAGTAAGGGCTCCTGTTCAGGTAAGCTATACACAGTTTCTCTTAGTTTATGGATTTCAGATCCCTAGGAAGTCATATATTATGTATGGCGGTCTCTCAGACACAGCCAGCATCTTCAACAGCCAAGAGTGGTCATATTTTTAATAAATAGTTCAGGCTTTTCTTATCTCAGTACCCAGCTCGTGAATAATGAAAACCAACCTCCCCCCACCCTCCTGAAGGCCCAGTGGCCAATTCCTCCCTAGACTTTGTCTTCATTGGTTTTTTTTCCTTCAACACGTTGCATGGAGGCCGCTCACGCCCAGACCGTGCACGCGGGCGGGCTCCAGCCCCACCGCCGGCCGCCGCCAGGTCCACGAGGCTCAGTCGATCCTCTCCACCTTCCCCAGGATCCTGCCTTCGTACATGGGGAGCACGGTCTCGTCGTCCCAGACCTCCTCGAACACCGCTCCACAGGCAAACTCGTCACTTGCTTTTTTGAAGTAATACCTTAAAAGGAAAAAAAAAAACAAAATCATCTTGGTAAAAACTGCATTTTCCTCTGTAAAGGAAATGCATGTCAACACGAGGACTGTGGCAACCCTGGGACTCTGCCACAGCAGGTGTGCAGGGAAACCTCGCCCTTCTGACCGAGATGTCCCCAGGGCTCCCGGGGCTGGCCCACTGGCACAGAGGGGCACCCAGCGAGCGGCAGCCCACAAACAGCGCGGAGACGGCGGCCTCCGGCCCAGGACCGCTGCTGTCACCGCCGCTCACGCTGTGAAAAGCGCACTTTGTAGAGCACAGCTGCTTCTCTCTCCACCTTTTTATCGGGGGCACGGGCCTGGAGTCTATTTGCCACCACTGCCGCAGCTAAAGGGGGGGTTCCTTCAGAGACCCCAGACTGAGCCGCCCTGAAACTGTGAGATGCCGACCCCTCTTGGTCTTCCCGCCCTCCAGCACCCAGGTGCCAACTCCTCAGCTGGTCTCTGGGTCAGCCACGGGACAGCCACCCCTCCCTCCTCACCCCCACCCCTCCACGGTCAAACAGGAAGGCCCTTCTATTATGCCTGTTGATTAAAGGTTCCTTTTATCCCACCCCAGCCTTCTGTCTTATAAGGCTGTTTAATTGTATGGACTCAGACCAGCCCTCTCTCTCAGGCCAGCCTCCCTCAGGAAACGGCTGTCCTCCCAGGCCCCTTCCCAGGAAAAGAAGTGAAGGCCTCTTCCTTCTCAGTCCCCAGCAAGGGACACCCCCTCGGGATTAAACTCGTCCCTGCACGCAATCATCTCTGACAGATAAAGGCCACTCACAGAGGGAGAGTCACAGTTCCCTGGGGGGAGAGGGGACAGCCTCTCTAAAAAATTTAATTGTGTCTCAGGGTTACGGCCGTATTTTGTTTTTGTCTTCTCTCTTAAAATTAATTCCCCTTGGTTAGAGCTGAGTTTTTTTCCTTCTTCTTTAATGAAGGCAAGCCAAATACTTTCATAGGAGATAAGGCTAAAATAAAGTGAAACAGCTGGGTTTAGTCAAGGCTCTTTGTTTTTAGCGTTCCCGGCAGAGCTGCAGCCTGGCTCTGACGGGTCAGCGGTGGGAAGGCTTCCTATGGAGGGTCGGAGCATCTGAGGTGGGGGTGGGGGCCAGGAAGAGATGGCGAGAGAGTGGGGAGGGGCACTGGGCACAGGAGACCCCCCGGGAAGTGGGGAGAGTTACTTTTCCAAATAGGCTGCTCCAATTCCAACGTGCCCCTCTGCCCCCAGCGCCAGCCCCCCTCAGGTTCACCAAGCTGGGCTTTCTCGGCAAACAGGCAGTGATGACCTTTGGCATAATTGCACCCTCTTCCAGAGAGGAGAGAGGCCATGTTCCCCCAGCCCCACCCCTGAGACTTCAAAAGTGCTCGCTGCCCTCCTTTCCTCCAAGACACGGACTTTTCCACTGCAACGGGTTCTATGTGGCAAACTCCGCTCTCTTCTGACATCTGGCACCAATAGCGCCTGGCACGTCTGGAGGGGCTGTTCTGTTTTTGAACCTCGGCCATGGAGAGATTACTCAATGCAGCCCGGGTCCCCCGCTCCACAGACCCACGTTCGCTGGGCCTTATCCTGCGGGGGGTGTGGGGTGCGAATTGAAAGCTGGAGCACCGCCCCTGCCGGGGGCGGGGGCCGAAGCATGGCACCCTGTGCGCCGGAGACCCTGGAGGATGGGGCATCAGGCCTCAGGAGGAACTCAGGGAGATAAGGAAGCTGGGAAGGGCCTGGCCGCAGCCTGATCCAATCAGCGAAGAATCTGAGTGTCGACCACTTGTGCAAGTCTTTGCGCATTAAAGGGAGGCCGGGGCTTCAAAGCCAGGCTTATTAAGTGTGCCTTAGAAAAAAAAATCAGAGCCAGATGTGGACGGAGCGGCTGAGCAGGGAGCCTCCCCTGCAGCCTCTGTGTTCGGTGCTCCGTGGCCCTGCTCTGCCCCCCCCCGCCCCCCCCCCGGAGGTCACCTGCAGTTCCCCTCGCAGTCCAGCCAAGTCCACGCTCAGATGACAATGAACCCCTCAAGGGGCACACTCATGTAATTAGTTTCACCATGTGTCTGGTCAACATTTTTTTAAAAAAGCAGCAGCCTGGCCCATTCCCCAACCCCTGACACATTTTCAGAATTGTCTCAGCCCAGGTGTGAAAAAGAAAGCTCAGTACCCAGCACCACACCCTGCTCTCAGCCACCTCCCTTCCCCTGAAAAAAGGAATCACTTGGGGCCTCCCCGCCCAAATCGGCTCCCAGGTGGTGGCGGTTGCTCAGGAAGGGGCCGGTCTTGGGGCCCTGGACTCGGACTCGCCTGGGTTTAGAAGCCCGTGGCCACCTGGCAGGTCGCTGAGCGCTCTCAAGGTCCCCTACTCCATCCCCGGCTCAAGGCAGGAATGGGTGGACACCTTCCAGACACACGCTGTGCTCCTTAAGCTATGTGCCTGGTGCTGTACTTGCCTGTCCCTTGTCCCAGCCCTGCACCTGAGACACAGGGGGAGCAGAACCCACACACTCCCTTGGGATGAAGGCCACTGAGCGGGGGCAGGCGGGGACTCTGGATGAACTAAGGTGGAGTGGCCACCTATCCCCAGTTGAGAGAACATAAACAAGAAATGGGGCCCCTGGTTCTAAACCCATCCAGGTCACTGGAAGGCCTGGTGGGCATCGCCACTGTGCAGACAGGGAAACGCAGCCCAAAGGGTGGGCAAGCTCCCTTCCCAAGGCCCCTGTCCACCCAGCACCCACCCACAGGGCCTGCCCCCTCTTGGTTGTGAACAGAGTGCCCTGCTTTACAAGACCCCACAGGACAGAGGGAAGTAGTCATTTGGGCAAAAAAGCTGAGTAAGGAGAATGCTCTCTGCCCTTCCCCAAGCCTTCAGTGTGGACAGTCTCTGGCACCCACGACAGGATAGTAGTCTTTCGGGCTCCTAATTGGTCTGCCCACTTGTGTGTCTCTGTCTGTCTGTCTATCTCCCTCCCACCTCTCTTCCCTTTTAGACAGAGCCCTACAGATGGCCCAGGCCCAGTTCTCCTTGTGACAAAGCCAACTGCCACCTTCCTCCTCAGCACTCTGTTCACATGGTCCACAGAGCCCTCCCAGCGGCCACTGCTGCGTTGTTTCTGTGAGTGGTGAGGGGACAGGTGCTCCCCTGGCCTCCCAGGCACTCCCACGACTCTGGTTCTCAGTTGTGAGCAAACAAACTCTGGAGCAGAAAGAAGCCACAGGGCTCTCACCTATAATTTCCCTTTTTGCTGAGCTGCTCTTTGAAGTGGCCCAGGGTCAGGCTCTGAGCCTTTAGCATCCTCCTGTATGGAATTTCTTCTCCGCAGAAAAAGTAAGTGACGACCAACTCGCTGGCCTGGAGCGCGTGGACCCCTGCTGGCTTCTTTGGCTCTTTGTGACTGAAAATAAGATGCAACGCAAGCTCGGCATTTGAAGGCAGCGAGCGAACACACGCAAACACACACTGTGCACGCCCTCCAAACACCGTTTCCGGCTGCAGGCTGGGGGCCCCTGTCACAGAGACAGCCCCCTCTGGCGAACACAGACCAACTCCAGGTCACCAGTGAGGGGCACACAGGAGGGGACAATTCCTTTGGCTGTACAAATTGCTACTGTTTCTCCCGCTACCACCTAAAGCGGGGACAGGGCAGCCACTTTCAGGTTGGCACGCAGTGGGGTGCTTGCCATGAAGACGACAGAGAAACCATCCCACAGCGACAGGACACTTGCCAGCAGGGGACGCTGCAGAGACAAACTCAGAGCACCCCCGGGAGGGCAGGGACCCGGAACACTAGAGCCCACTGGGGGAGCCCAGTCGTTTCCACTTCCCCACTTATTCCAAGATTTTGAAGAGTGGCTGGAAAAAACACAAGATTCGGGCCAGAACAGCTGGTAGACTTAAGGTCAACCAATTAAAACAAAAGGGCCCAGGGTGGTGGCTTATTCAGGGCTGCAAACATTGCTCATTGCTCAAAATAAAGAAGCTAAGAAAAAAGAGTTTTAATTATTTAGACCATTTTAGATCTCTTCAGTGGATTTAAGTGTGCCGTCCTGTATCGAAAGGAAGCCAGGCTTCTCTGTCCACTTTGCAAGAGTGCGCATTTACAGAAGGAGCCACGGCACCATCGGGGGTGGGGGGGAATACTGGTTTCCACAAGCAAAACAGCGAAGACCGTCTCCCTTCCCTCTCTGCACTGGGGCAGGGCCAGCTCCCTGCTCTGTGCTTGCCAACGGGTCAGCTGAAAGGGGGTGACTTCGGCATCTGGGCTCGGGGACCCCTGGGTCTGTCTGCTCATGGCTTCGCATCTCAGCTTTCAAAGAACGTGTGCCGGGAGCCCTGAGCCACCCGTCACTTTGGGAGGGAACACTTGTGACAAGTCACAATGAGTTGCTCAGCACAGGCAAGGTTTTCAAGATCCTAAATGATGGCCCGGGCTGGTGTGGTTAAGTGGATTAAGTGCCAGCCTGTGAACCAAGGGGTCACCGGTTTGATTCCCAGTCAGGGCGCATGCCTGAGTTGTGGGCCAGGTCCCCCAGTAGGGGGTATGTGAGAGGCAACCACATATTGATGTTTCTCTCTCCCTCTTTTTCCTTCCCTTCCCTTCTCTCTAAAAATAAATAAAGTCTTAAAAAGAAAAAGATCCTAATTTATGGCAACATCTGTGTCTAACCATCACTAACATGTTAAAATTGAGGTGATTTCATGTATTAACAAATGTTTTCAAAAATCTCCACTCCCGATGGTGAACACTCTTAATTGGAAACCCCGGGTGGGCCTCAGCAGGGCCGGGCAGGGACACTCACTCTTCTGCAGCCAGGCTTGGGGCGGAGAAGGGTGCGGCTCCCGTCTGACCAGCGGCCACGTGGTTCCTGTCCCTCTGCTGACTGGCCATGCAGCACCTGAGAACACAGCCAGAGTGAAGTGTTCAGAGGCAAGCCTGCTTAAGCCTGCTGTCCCCAGGGCAAATGCAGGGCAGACAGAAAACAACCCTCTGCAGCCTTCTGAACACGAACCGGACTTCCATCCACAGGGAGACCCAACCAAGGTTCTGTGCTGACAGTGGCTGCAGGAGGCCTGACACATGTCCTGGGCACTGCCATCCGAAGTCCCCATGGGAACCCAGGCCTGGACTCGGCCAGCCCATGCCAAGGGCTGAAGGCCCTCAATTTCCAATCAGTCAGCCATGGCTTAAGCTCTCATCTAACCAGGCTGAAATGATGCAGACACTCATAAGGAACAGGATTTGTAAGGAATCACTGAATGAACTGCCCAACACACCCTGGTTAACGCTTCAGGACGAACAGAACTAAAGGGAACCAGGTTGGAACGCACGATGCTGTGTGGCCAGAAGCCACTCCTCCTCCCTCAGGAGAGACAGAGCCCCAGCAGAAAGGAATGCCCTTTGCCAGCAGCGGGCCTGGCCTCCACGTCCACACCCAGTACCGCCTTTCACCTCTGATGCTGCCCCTACTCACCGCTGCTTTGGGGGTTTCGACACCTCCGCCAGCCTGCGGCACGCCTCCTCCAGCTGCGCCAGGGTGTTGGGAGGGGTCAGGGGAGGCATTGCAGGGTCCTGGGTGAACGGGTGGGTGCGGGGGGTGGCTCGGGGGTGCCCACTGCTGCCCCCCCACAGGTGGTGTCGGCCGGCTCGCTCAGCTGGGGACATGCGGGCCGATTCCAAGGGGTAGGCCTTTTTTGTGCTTTGGGCACTGAACAAGGAACGAGGAGAGAGAAAGCAGAAGGAAAGAAACTGGGTTAGAAAAACTGGAAAATGTGACTTCAAGAGAAACTTTTCTGTTCTGCCTTCAGGGAGAGAAGAAAAAAATAACTACCATAACATGAACAGGGGGGTGTTGCCAAAACATGGCATTTTTGTGGTCCGCTCAGTCCAACGTTTAATATTAAGATGGCAGGAGCTAACAGTCACATTTGTTTCCGGCCGAAGACAAAAATAGCCAACCCCACAATAGCTCTGGTGACTGCCCCGACCCTCCTGGGGGTGGTGCTGGCGGTGGCGGTGTTTACCTATGGGGCTTGGGCTTGCTCGGCCGCTCGGTCTCCAGCACCCACTGCCAGACATCCTGCGACCTGTCTCCTTCCTCCCCCGGCAGCTGCAGCGCCCCCGCTCCGTCCCTGGCGGCCAGGCTGGGCTCAGGGGCTCTGCCATTGCGCTTGGGCAGGGTGCCGCCTCTGCTGCCACTGCGGGGAACCAAGACCACAGCCCCTTACCTCTCTGGGACTCCCCCACCAGACAGATGAGAAGGTGGTAGGGACATGCACCTGCTCCCCCACACCCCCTTCCTGGAAACAAAAGGCCAGGGACCTCTGACCCCACCGCACACCTGCCCAGGGCTGTGGTCAGGAGAGAAGCCCCACTGGGACAGTCCAGCCTACCCACCACTTACCCGAACGGCTCCACCAGCCCGGGCTCCGGGGCCTTGGGGTGGCTTTTACACTTGGAGTAGCAGTAATACTCCGGACCCCCAGGGCAGAAGCAGCGCACCCTTTGTGCGGCCTCCGCCTCAATCTCCTCCTTGGTCTTGGGGATGGCGTGGTGGTGGATGTAGTGGTGATGGACATGCTTCGTTGTCTGCTTGGTCACGAAGCCCTTGGCCCCGAGGAGGGGGCAGCCAGCTGGGGAGGCAGCGGGGGACAGCTTGCCCCCGGGTGGGAGGAGGGGGTGGTACAGCTGGGGGTGGTGGTGGTGGTCAGGGGAGTGTGAGCGGGGGCTGTAGCGGCCCACGCCGGGGGACTGGCAGCCAGGGGTCTTGAGGACCCTGGACAGGTGGTCATCCAGAATCGTCTGCGGGTCCTCCTCGTAACTGCTGGAAGGCAGGAGGCAGAGGGGGTGTTGGGCGGGCGCGTCCCGGGAGCCAAGTGTGAGCTCAGAGCCCTCCTTTTCTTCATCCTGGAAGGTGGGGGGCCTGTGAGCAGCAGGACCCGGCACGCGTGGGGTGAGGGGGTGGGGCAAAAGGCCTGGCGGGGTGGGGCCAGCACTACCTCTCGGATCTGCTGCAGCCGCTGCTCCAGGCTATGCCGACTCTCCAGCTCCAGCTGCAGCTTCTCCAGCCTGGAGATCAGCTCAGCCGCAAAGGCAGCAGGGTCCACGGGGGTCATCTCCTTGGGCAGGCGGTGGGTTCTCTGCAGGGCACGGAGAGGAAAGGGACGGGCGTGTTTAGCCGGCCGGGTGCGTGGTGGCCAGGGCGGCTACACCGGAGCTCCCTGGGCCAGCGAGGAGCTCGGTGGCTCCAGGTTCGGGCAGAGCGCGGCCCGGGCTGCCGGGGAGCTTTATGCGCCGGCACTGCGGCCTCATGGAGCGCCATGGTCCCCACCAGCGTTTGCCTTGGGCAGGAGCAGTTGGTCGCACTCCGAGAGGCCCCGCTTGTTCTCTCTGTAGTACAACCAGCCCATCAGTAGTTACTCTGAAGTAGAAAATCTTCAAAGACTGTTGTCAAACATCAAAAAAAAAAAAAAAAAAAAAAAGGCAGCCTCTGTGGTGGGGAGGGGAGAGAGACCAACTCAAGGAATAAAAAGTAGAGTCTAAACAGAAAGGGAGTTGGAAATTTAAAAAAATAAGATTGGAAGGGAGGTGGGGGGAGGAAAAGGGAGGGGAAAAAGGAGTCACACGGCCAGATCAGAAGAAGCGGCGCTTTATTTCCTGGCCGCACACTGCGCACCTTTGAGGTGGTGTTGTCTCAACACTGTCCTAGATCTGCCTGCCTCCCCCACCCCCTCCCCGTCTCTTTGTACAGAAAATGAAGAAAGCTGCTGCGGGCTAGTAGCAGAACACTGCTGAGTTTGGCTGCCTGAAGCTGCTCTATCAAGGGAAAAGGGAACATCTCCAAATCAAGTGCGGAATATAAAAAGGCACGGAGATCGCCTGCCAAAAGCAGCAAACAGCGAGAACCCCCACAGCCCGACGGCTTTCCATCCTCCTGCCATCTCGCCCACCCCTCCTCCCCGGTGGCTCTGCCTCTCTCCTCACTTCCCTCTTCCTCTGCCTTTTTCTTTGGGGTGCAACGTGGGACAGCACAAAGCCAACCTGGGCAGGCCAGCATTTCCCCCAGCAGCTGCAGAACTAGTGAGGGGTACAGAACCCGCGCCCTCCACCCCCCCATAGGAGATGGCCCCTCTCACGCAGGCTGGCTCCACACAGCCCCTACCCTGGCAAGGGGCCACCTCCTGGGGAAAGCTGCTTTGCACACCCAGGGCAAGATCGCCTCATTTACAGGCCCGGGTGTTAGAAGTTTTCTTTATTCATGCACACACGCCCCTGCCGCATCAAAGAAATTTATGTGTCATCAATACAGTTGTATTTGGGGGCACTGTTATTGAAGAGGGGGATGCTGGAGTTCCCCAGAAAAGCAATTTTAATACGCTAACTTCAGGACAAAGGGAAGTCTGCCCCAGACTGTGCTAGGAGGTTCCAGAGAGGAGCTGCCCCAGCATCAGCCCACGCACTAACGCTGCGCGGGACCAGCAACTCTGAGTGTTAATTTCCTAAATGCAACATCGCCCATGGACCAGCAGGACTCTTGGAAGCTGGTGGGACGGATTCGTAAACAGAGATGCCACTCTAGACCAGGTACTTGCTTCCCTCGCCCCAGGAGCCGCACCCCGGCAACCTGGACCTCAGGGCGTTGCCAGAGAGGCACAGCTCCTGAAATGTGGCCTGGTAAGGCTCTTTGAGAGCAGGCGGCCACGTGCTGGCGGCCCTCCAGGACGTGGAACTGGAAGGGGAGGGCCCAGTTCATGCCATGCTGGCCTCCCATCTCAACCACAGGGAGAAGCTGCTCACAGGATCCCCACTTCCAAACACTTCATTCACTCAGCACACAGTAGGTGCAGATCCAACAGCAGGCACTAAGCCACGTTTTAGAGTTGGAAACAGACAGGCCGGTCCAGCTGCCCTCTGGGGCTTCAGGAGTCAGCAGGAGAACAGCTGGCAAAAATGACTGGGCCACACAGTCAGCACAAGGGGAACGTCGCAAGGATGGAACTTCCCTCCCACGGAGGCAGGTTCCTCCAGCCTCCTCATTCGTCTGTCTGTTCGTTCAGTCGGCAAGGGTCTACTTAAGTACCCGGTGTGTTCCAGTTCCTGGGAGTGCGGAAGTTCACAGAACAGACAAAGCTCCCTGCCCTCGGGGGGCTTTCACTCCAGGGGGAAGTGACGAGAAGCATGAATTATCTCCTATCCCATTCTGGTTTCGGGGAAGGGACTGCTCTGGTTTCTTCCTCACAGAGAATTTTCTTTTATGAATTGAGAAAACGTGAAGGTTCAGAAAGGTCACATTGACCTCCCTTGCGCTCAGCGTCACACCCCCAGGAGCCACGTGGCACCTCTCGCCTGGTCTTCCCACCCCCTCCATTCCCCAGCAGGCCCAGCACTGCCCCTCCTACCGTGTCTGCGCACCCCCTCCTCCTCCCACCCCTTTTCTTCAGCACTCCCCGTGGCCGAGAGCAGCCGCCTTCCCCTCTAGACTATACTCACCGGGAAATGAGGTAGAGACACTTGGCCATTGGCCTTCACGCTGCGATGCATTTCTCTCTGGAGCTGTTTCTTACTCCCCACGCGGTACGGAGGGATTCCATCTCTAAGGGAAGATGAGAGACAGAACCCTCAGGCTCAGGAGGATGCTGTCAGCACACAACGTGCTCAGAGGCCACGCTCAGATCCTGCCGATGGACGGGGCTATGAGCTGCCACGGGAGGACATCCCCGTCCCAGGGGCCACGGCTGTTCCGGCCATCCAGCCACCGAACCTCCTGCCGTCCCTCACTCCTCTCTGGAAACGGCCCCTCCTGGACTGGGATCACCGACTTGGAAAGGTCATGGTAAGCCCATTCCTTAGGCTGTGCTCTGGGAAATGAGTTATACTCTAGCCAGTCAGAGTGAAGGCTCCCCTGTCTTATGCGGGCCCCATGCAGCAGAGTCTAAGACCCCTCAGGTCCTCCCAACAGTCTGTTGCCACGGCAACACACTGCCCTGAAACAGGAAAACAGGTGTACCTTAAAGAGCATTCCAGGGCAAAATATAGCGGGCAGAAGGGCCAGACCCAGGCACTAGTGAAGCTGTGCATGACTCTCCAACGCTCAGTCTCCCGGGTATTTAATTCCAAAGTTCTTCCCCATACAAACTGCCAAAGGGTACCTTTGGGGTCTCTTCCTTCCCTCAGCTCCAAACCCTACCATCCCCAACCAACAAAGTCTTAAAAACATGACCAACACAGGCATAAAGACAAAGCCCCTACTGTGTGGCGTTCTGTGCCATTCATTCTAATATTTGGGTACCTACCACGTGCCAAACCCTGGTCTAGGCACTGGGTAAGAGAGCAGTCGAGGAAGGGAGTAAAAATGCAGAGGATTGCCTTATGAAGCTTGTTTCCCAATGGGGTGGTCCGGGATGGTGTTTTTGCTTATTTTGCAATAAGCAAAAATGAAAAAGGAAAATCTATATAGCGTGTTAGAAGCTGATGATTACCATGATGAAACTCTACAGGATGTGGGCAGAGGGAGCCGCTGGCAGGGAGGGGAGTCTCAACTGCAAAGCCCTGTCTCCCACCACTTTGTACTCACTGGCCATGGGGCAGGCCAGGTAGCTCGGGATGGGGGCGGTGTTGGTGAAGCCCTTGCAGACCTGCAGGAGGACGGCCTCTGCGTCCTTTGTCTTGTTTTTTCAAAGAAGCAAGGAGCAGAGGTAAGAAATACCTGCACTCTACTCCCACTAGTCTTCACTAGAAACGTGACCTGGAGTTGCTGTGCCTTTTTTTTTTTTAATGTTTACTCTTAAAAGCAGTCAAATGGTCAAGGGGGGACAATTTTCCCACTTGCTGTCCCTTCTGGAGGCCGCTTATTCACGAAAGCCTCGTGTGCAAACAGCGTCACAATGAATCGCACCTGGAGGCCGTAAATACTGAAATTAGGTGTTGGGCCACCTCTCCCTTCCCCGTGCTCTGGACCTCAGAGCGGGAGGGGAGAGGGAATTGGCTAACTCAGCAGTGGGCGAACGCCGGCAGCGCCCAGAGATCCGCAGGGGTGGCCAGAGGCTGACTCCCGCTATGCATTCATGGCACCCTGGGATTCTTGGGGCCGGACGCCTGCTGACCTAGGCCAAAGAAGAGGGTCACGCAGGGGTGACACCACTCACAACAGATGGTGTGATCTGGGAGCCAAACCCTGCCTAAGAATCCGCACCCAAAGGATCACCATGCTGAGGGGATGGGGAGAAGGAGATCGGTGTCTGAAGCAAAGACTCACATACACGTGGATTCTGTCCCAGAGAAAGGCCAAAGGGCAGAGGCAGCGAGCACAGTGCGGCCGGGGTGGGGGATGTAGCCTGTTGACCAGAGCAGGTAGAGCTGCCCAGACAGCTCCCTACTGGCCAGGCCTGGGACTTGACGCGACCCTGGAGGCCAGGAAGGATCCAGGTTCCAGGCCAGACCCTTGCTGACCCACCTGGAGCTTATTACTGACCAAAATTCACTGTTTTCACCTTGGGGATGTTAATAAGAGGGGGCTCTCAGGAGCATGCCTGACTTGACAGGTAACCAAACTCCAAGCCAGGTGGCCGGTTCCCACCCCAGGCTGCCAGCTCCCTCCACCGAGTGCCTACGGAGGGTCAGACACACCTAACACAGAGTCCCACTTTGTGCTCACGAGAGCCCCAGTCCACCACATGTGAGACGACCAGGGCCCCCGTCAGCAGCGGTCAGATCCAGGGTCTGAGTGCAACCGCTGTTGGACTCCAGAATAGGTGTCCTCGGCACAACCACCTCCAGGCCCAGCCTCAACCGGAGGAGCCAAGCTTCCTGACTGAAAGTGGGGGCACCACTTCCTGAGCCCCACGGAGTCACCTGACATTCTGACAGGATGAATGGGAGATTCGGCGAACATTCTGGAAAGCCCCACTACCTCCACTTGGGACTCCTGGCCACAGGGCATGCCAGGTGGTTCCCAAGACAGTGACTCTCCCCGCCTCTAACCTAAATCCCTGTGGCATGGGGGTGGGGGGTTCCACAGATTGGGTCTCATGCTGGTCTAACCCACCTTCTGTGGCCCCAGGGCTGCAAGACAAGATCCACACCCTTCTCCTGAGCAGCGACTCTTCCGGGGGCTTGAGTGGAGGCCTCTGGTGCAGGCCCCTTCCCGACCACCTTGGAGGCCAGCAGGCGAGCACGCCATGGACCCCCTGTGCCACACGCAGGGCTTCAAGAGTCCCAGAGAAGGCTCTCATCCCCCCAGGACTCTGTCTTTGAATGTCCCCCAGCAACCTTCCATCTTTCCTCTTTCCGCCCAAGTGGTAAGGCTTTTAATCCTCGTTCTTTTTCCATTTAAGGTCAAAAGAAGAGAGGTGGGGCACACAGGTATGGGGGGGGGAGCAGGAGCAGGTCACTGGCCAATCTGAAGGCCAAAGGAACAAATTATGTTTTAGGCATGCGTGCACACACACACACAGGGCAGCTGAAGGAGCCGGGGCAGGAAGAGAGAGATTTCAATTTGCAGAGGCTCAAAGAGGCTTGACAGGCGCCTCGAGGAAATGTGGCTTTAATTCTTCCCCAGCCAAGGATCTTCTTCCACAACAGCCCCTCATTCCAGAAGGGGCCTCTCTCCTTTTAATCCAGGCCCTAAAGGTCTGCGCTCCGCTTCCGGACCGCTCAGAACCGTGAGTGGACAAGCACGCGCGCTTCGGTCCCCACGCTTTCATTGTAAACATTTCAGCTAGCGAGCCGGCTGCCGGGCCCAGCTGTTTCTGCGGAGCAGGCGTTTTGAAGTGTGGACTCCACTTAGCTGCCATTTAAGCCGAGCCAATTAGCTTAGCCTTTTGACTCCGCGGTGCCCAGCCTAACCTGAATGTCGTTTTCCGGCGACTTTGAAATCACAGGCTGGTGCGCGCAGGCGTCCACTCGCATTTCCATTTGGCAGCCGCTCAGAGGGCCGCCTCTGATCACAGCCAACATCAAAAGCCTGGTTTGTAAGATAAGGTAATATTTGAAGTTCACGTGGATGCTGTCCCTGGTGTCCAAAGTAAACCCATAAATAAGATAAAAGGAAACAAAAATAAATAAATAAAATGACCCGCGCCGCCCTCTGCGCGAGGTGTGAGGGAAGTGTCTCGCACTGATTTCGTGACGCCCAGGGCCCAGGGCTGACCAGCCTTCGGGCCAAGCCGCTGCCGGCTCTGTGAGCAGCTCTGCGCTCCAGTGACTGGACGGAGATGCTCCCGCGCCACCTGCACGTGGCCTTTGCAACGCCTGGCTGCCTCCAGCAGAGAAGCCGCACTTGGGTGGCAAAGGACCTGATGCCTGCGAGGTGTTCAGCCCCCCGGCTGCATCCCCCAGGCCTGATCCCCGGGAATGGCCCCCTAACCCTCCTGTCCCCAGTGCTCCGGAGATGGGGGTTTAGAAGTTGGATGGGAGTCTGGCACCTAACTTCCAAAAAAAACAAACACACACACACACAAACAAAAAGTTAAAAAGCCATTTCTTCTGAGAACATAGGTTTCAGAGTAACAGGCCCATAAAATAGCCTTCTCAGAGGCCTACGATGAAGACCCAAATCCCAGCCACCTTTTTCTCTTTTAAAGATTTTAAGAGAGGGAAACATCGACCCACAACCCAGTCATGCGCCCTGACGGGGAACCAAACCCGCAACCTTCAAGTTTGCAGGTGGGCCGCTCAACCCACTCAGCCACACCAGCCAGGGCCCCTGACATCTTTAATAGGGTGCTATACTTCGTGGGAAAACAGAAGTCAGCAGTGAGGCATGATTTCTTCAGAGCCCCTGCCTGCCCAGGACCTCCCGGCCCCGGCGCACTGCTCCATGGAATAACCAAGTGGAGGCCAGCCCTGCCCAACTTCCACCCAGGCCTCTTGCAGAGGCCCCCAGAACTTCATTGGTGCTGTCCCAAACGAGACGACTGCTTCCTGGGGCTTGCATCTAATGAACTCCAACCTTCTGGAGTCTATTGAAGGCTGCCAGTGACCCCCACGTCCCCCTCCCTGGCCGCACCCCCTCCCCAACTCCCAGCAGGGCAGCCAGCCCCACTCACAGCCCCGCTCCCAGCCCGAGCTGGCCATTGTGACCAGGAGAAACAGCCAGGGCCTTTTCATGCTTTATGGGGCGCTCCTATTCACTTGTTCAGGGAAATTTCAAAGGGGCCTGCCACCCTCTTATCCCCTCTAAGCCTCCCCGGGCGAACAATGGGCTGAAAGCGATTCATTCGGCTTTTCATCCCCACACACTTTATTTCCCCCTCGGCACTCTCATGTGCGCCAGGCCCACAGCTGGCAGAGCTCTGAAGAGGGGTCTAATCCCAGCCCTGGGAATCCGGGGCGACCTGCCCGACACTGGGCAAATCACACACACTAAGGGCCGGCCAGCCAGAAAGTGCCTCGCGCAGCCCACCTTCCAGGGCACTCGGAGTCTGCTGGGCAGGAGAGCAGGTAAGGCCCCAGGGACCCCCAGGACCTGGCAGCTTGAGACCCACACACAGGAACCTCCAAGCCCAAACGCCCACCTCAAACAAGGGGCTCTGGAGACCCATTCCTCCTCTACTGCAGGCAGCCCCGGGCCAACAGCCTCTGGGCAAGCCATTCCTAGGAGGGCGGTCTTCTCTGGCCACACAGGCCTCCCCAGGTGGTACGAATGTGCCTGAGTGGGTCCAACTGCCACGGTGCCTTCTGATAATTGGCCCCTTGGTCAGGAGAAGGCTCAGTGCCACCCGACGCTGACCTCAGGAAATCAGATCCAATGCCATGAGCACCCAGCTCTCGAAGCCCCCAGGTTCCTCCTTTTGGAGGTGGATCCTGGGTGACTCATCACCAAGCCAAGGCAGCTTCGCCCCAGGCGGAGCCCGAGGGTCTGCCACTTGAGACGGCAGGGAACGGACAGTGCCCTCAGGAAAAGGCTGCCGAGCAAGGGGTCTGCCCTTTTCAGAGGGATCCGCCTCTGGATCAGCGTGGACCTCGCTGGCCCACACACCCCAAACGCTCACCTCCTGAACAGCTGACTCACAAGGGAAACTGTCTGTCCCGTGCTGCAAGCCCACAAGTCCTTTAGCTAAAGGGCAGGAGGGTCAGAGCTTTAAAGTCACCTCTCTGCAAGTGAGGGAGTCTTTCTTTGGGGAGGGGATCAAAGGAAAGGGGTAGGGGGGAGCCCCCAGGGGAGGAAGTTAGAACTTGCTTCTTCCCACCCCTCCCCCAACCCGTTAAGAAGAAAGCAGTGTGGGTGATCACTAGTAAAAATAAAAGAAACTCCAAGTGGCTCAAAGGTCTCATTATCAATTGGTCCTAATAACACCTCTCGTGCTGGAAACGTGCGTGCTTGGTGGGGGAGGGGGCAGAGGCAAAGGACCGAGGCTGTGTCTGGCCTGCACTGGAGTTCCATCTCTCCGGGAGAAGCTATGGAAGCCTAGGCCTCACTTCCACCTGGAGGTCCCAGGGGACTGCCCACCATTCTGACCGGGTCTGCGGGCCTTGAACACGGATGGGGACCTCACCCCAGTTATCTCACCAGGAACCCAGAGTAACGCTTCGATGGGGACCAAAATGAAATGAGGGCAAGGACCGGGAAGCCAGCCAAAAACAGTCTCTAAGGAAACGAAACAGAAGCCTTCTGGTCTTACGTAAACTACCTTTGACTTAGGAGAGTCACTCAAGGCCCTTATTCAAATCCAATTTACCCTTATTTTACATGGAATGCTGAGACCCCCACGCCACCCACGAAAAACTCAAAGCTGAAGGAGTAAAGTACCCAGATGACAGCAGGCAGGGTGACGAGAGAAAAGGAAAACTGTCACTGAAAGTGGGGGCGGGTCAGTCTGTGTGGTGGGGGGGAGAGCCCTACGCAACCTCATGTTCCACGAGAAAACACACTGCGGTGCGAACACAGATCCCGGCGTTGCCTATTTGAATCGAGGTACAAATGATGCCCAACGCTGAAATAAAGAACAGACCCAACTGACGGTGACCGGAGGTGGGAGGAGGGGTGTGGGGGAGAACAGGGGAAGGCCCATCGAGGGGCATGTGTGAAGGACACACGGACAGAGCCAAGGGAGGTGGGTTTGAGGGTGGGATGGGGGGCCGTGGTGCAGTGAAAATGGAGGCAACTACACCTGAACAACAATAAGAAACAAATAAATAAATAAATAAAAATCAATTTAAAAAGGTATAAATTATGTCTCCCTAATATTATTCAGTAAAGATAGAGCAAACACACATTAAAGAACTGTCCCCCAAAGGGTCCTTTTTCTCGAGTACGGATACATAAGGGGTCCAGTCCCATTTACTTTGGTAGAACCCCTCATCCCTCCACGCTGGACGTAAGATGCGCACCCTTCTGTTTCCACTCATGCCGAAATGCTACTCCTTTATTAAAGCGTTTAACCTTGAAGATTCCTCTCCCTTTACTGACAAGGGAATCCGGGGTAACATAGTAAAAGCCACCAGGATACCAACTGATAGTAAAGTCCCAAACCAACCTCATCAACTTCCCTTCCAGCTGGTTCCACACCCCAGGCAGCAACGGGGCACTGGCTAATAAAAGCCTGATGTTTTCAAACAAACTGGAACAGACGGCACAGTTCTTGTTAGGAAGGTGGAAGGAGTGAACCCTGAGTGAGTGTGCCAGAACTCGCACAGCTCAATGGGTTTGCCTCTCAAAACTGTTCTGAGTGGGAGAAATTCCTACACGAAAACATCTGTGGAAGGGCCTTCAGAGAACATTTCTAGAATGGTGGTTCTCAACTGGGCACTGGGTGAAACGCTCTTGGAAAGTTCTGCCCAAGTCTCCTGAATCAGAACCCCGAAGGACGAAGGACGGCAGGAGGGGGCAGTGCCACGCCCACCACACGTCCCCCCCATGAAACTCTCGGAAAACGTGAGCTGTTCTCCCTCCGCAGAGGCCACCACCGCAGGACCACAGATGCCCTGAAACTCAACGCATTGTGGCCCTGCCTGCTGGCCTGCTGGCCTCGCAGACCATCCTGATGGTTTGGATTGCTTTTGGAAGTCCAAGGCAACCATCTGCAAAAGATCCCAGGTCAGCTGGACTCTGGAAGGAACCCCCACCTGAGAGAGCGGGCATCCCACCAAGACTCACTCAACTGAACAGTGTCCATCCAGACACACTCCTGAGGGGACGTGGCCCCCAGCGGTCTTTCAGAAAACTCTGGCTCGCTGACCCCCCACCCCGTCACTGCCTCTTCCTTCAAAAACAACGGACACCTAAACACACACCCTTCTGAGGCCACCCTGCCCCCACCTGCTGGTTCTGCAGATGGGGCACCTCCTGGCTTTCAAAACCAGCCAAGCATGCCTGCGCACAGGGAAGGCAAGATGACAACCAGAAGATGCGTTGTTAACTCAAGGACCTTACAGATCTTCATCTTAACCTTCTACATTCCTTGACTTTTCTTCTGTTAAGGCACCACCCGACTTTCCCGTCAAGGCTCCAGCCTACACCCCACCCACGTCTCCCTCCTCAACCACCAAATACATGTCTACCAATGGGATGTGCGAGGCTGGAGCGGGTGGCTGAGGACTCTGCAGCTGGCCCGGTGGGTCACGATGCCAACCGTGCACACGATGGGGACACCAGAATACTTACACGCTACTGTCTGTCATGGACATGGAGTCATCAGTCAGTGCATCACTGGAGATCTCGCTGTCATTGGCACTGGTGGCTGGCGCAAAGACGTAGCCAGAACCTATGTGGTATGGGTTGACGGGCTCGTTCCTCTTGAAGGGCCTGCAGGGGAAGCATAGCAGTGGTGCGTCACCGACGCTCAGCAGACACCCAGGGGCCAGGTGACCCCGGAACACCAAGTGCACGGTCCTGTGATCTGTTCAATGCCAACCTTCTGCCCAGGGCCAGATGCTCTCTGGGCAGAGGGCAGGCTGGGTTCCTTTGTCCCCAAAGGAAGGTCTGCCAGGGGACGCTACAAAGTCTAAATACACCCTCACACAGGGGAAGGGACGGCACTCTGCTCTGGGAGGGGAGGCTGTGGAACAAAAGGAGTCAGTGGACACGGAGTGTCTTCGCCCTCCCTGCCCTCTTTCCAGGCCGGCACCAGAGGCAAACAATGTCGGGCCCTAAGGTATCTGAAGCTTCCAAGACAGCTGTTAGAGCAGTTCTGAGATGCAAACCCCCGGAGGCCTGGCATGGCCCTTGCATTTCAACCCTGGGCCCAGTGAGCTGGACGGGTGGGACAGAAAAACTCAAAACGATGTTGAAGACTGGCACCCCACCCTGAGCAGGGCCTCTGCGTGCTCTGCACCCACCCAGCCCCCTCCTCCCAGGCTGGCTGAGGCCCGAGGGCTCCAAATGAGCAGTACGGCTGTTTCAAAGGAAGGTCCAGGCCCCTCCTCCACTGCCCCCCCCCTTTGTTTCAGTGGCCTCTGCAGCACCAGTTTGCCCTCTCATCTCCTCCCAGAACCACCAGTGTGGCTGTTCCCTGCAGGGTCGCATTCCTCTTGTGCCACCAGCTAGGGACTTAAGTGGGGAGGCGGGGGGCGGGGGAAGGGGCCACTATGGTCTTGGGGCTACTACAGGAGGGGCCTGTGAAGGCCGATGTTGCGGCAGGCAATCTTGTTTGCAAAGACTGGCCTACTCCACGGAGACGCCAAGTCTACACCAACAGCAAGGAAGCTGACCAGAGGGAAACGGGATGGCCCAGAGAAAAGAACCGACTCTATCGGGCCCCCGCAGGCGGGGTCTATAAAGACGGCCTTCGGTGCAGACGAGAGGGACCCGTGAGGGGTCGAGGCAGTCTTACACTTGTGTCCACCAAGCTCCTCCTCGCCCACCGTGCATTTGGCACTGCAGTGGGCTGTGGGTGTGCCAGCCCGTCTCCGGTTGTGGGGCACCCACAACCTGAAAGGGGTGTGTCACCACAGACAGAGGCAGAAGGGGCGCCAGGAGGGAGATAGACAGTGTTATTACTGGCCGATGTAAAGAGGCACACCTGTATGTATACACATCATCTCATTTAATCCTCACGGCCACCTGTGCCCACTTTTACAGGTGTGCCCTCGGTGGTCCCACCCACACGCAGCCTGGCCCGGAATGCAGAGGCAGCACAAGTGGGCATGGGATCGGTTCCTGTGGGCCTCTCTCAACCTCTCTTTCTGCCTCCTAATACAAAAGCTAGCCTCAACAATTAGAAAGTTCTAGAATAAGAGGCAGGATGAGTGACCTTGTAGAGGTAACCCTGGCAGAACTAATGATGGAGGGGATGTTTCCAGATGAATGGCCAGGGATGGCTCCCAGGGACAGGTGGGAGCAAGGCGAACCCTGAGGGGTGAGCTGGGATTCGAGGAGATGCCACCCAGGACCGGGGCAGGGAAAGCAGGTGAAAGTCCTCCCCACGCTGGGGAGGAAAGGAGTGGAGCTGGTGGGGTTACGAGGCGCGGGGCGTGGGCTGAGGTGTTCCCAGCAGCAGTGGTGACCCAGAGACTGTGCACCGGGCTGGGCTGCAAGTGGAGGGGGCTGTGGGGGCAGACAGTTTTTGCCACAACTTGGTACGAAAGCTAAAACGGGACAGGCGCAGGACAGAACTGAATGGGAGGGAAAGGGAGGAAGAGATGGTCGGTCCCCATCTTTAAGGAGCTTGCACTCTTTGCAACTGGAATGACAAGACAGACAGGAGGTTACCTTCCGAGTCATAACATTTCAGAGTCAGAACGAGTCTTAGGAATGATCTAGACCAACCCTTTAGAAATGCTGATAAAAACTACAAGCTACCACTGGTTCAGCACTTGATTTGGGCGGGGCCTTTGCTCACATCACTGACATACACAGCATGTCGTAGGTGCTCGATGAACGCCTGCTGCCTGAACATCTTCCATCCTCACAACCACCCAAGGAGGTCATAGAGCCGTAGGCAGGGCCACATGGAAGCCACAGCTGAACTCCTTGAGGAGCGTGGTCGGCAGGGACCTTGATTAACTCTACTGAGCTAGACAGGAACACAGAGCCAGGTTTTAGAACTGTTACGTAGATGTGGAATTGACCTGAAGGTGCGAATGAGGAACATGGCACTTAAACCTATCAAACACCATGGTCTGAGTGACCTTGAACTCTCACTCAGATGCTCTGGCCCTGTTCTCATATCTGTAAAGGGCAAGAAGTCTCACCACCTCCCAGGATCTTTTTATGGCAATTAAATGAGGATGAGGGATTAAATAAGATCTTCTATGCCTAGAGCTAGGCCCCATGTCCTCAGTCTGGGATCCCCAGGCCCCAGGGCTGGAGGGGAGTCGTGACAGCAAAGGAAAGACAGTTGGTTTTTCTGGAAAAAAAGAAGGGATGTAAAGACAGCTTCCCAGCTGATAAGGGAACTCAAAAAGAAGAGAATGGTGTGTTTGCACCAAGGCAGAACAAGAGGAAATATGCTTTATAAGTCAGAAAGAGAAAAGCCCCTCGTAATGGTCCACACGGACCCAGGCAGTGGGTGGGGCCGGATTATGGAATCGCCAGAGCCTTTAAAACAGCCCAGAGTTCCAGCTGTCCAAGGTGCTGGGCTGGGGGTGCTGCCATTCAAAGCAATATGGACCAGATAACTCCTTCAGGACCCCTTCCTGCCTTCAGGAATATGGTACAGAGTAGGTTTTGGAAGCCTTTGGTCAGGAATAGGAATCAAGAGGTAGAGAGCCGGTGCCAGCTCACCTCCCAGCAGCTGGGGGGTCACAGGCAAGTCACAGCCCCCTGGGGTGTGGGGCACGCACCTGTGGCATGCACAGTTCAAACATGGCCACCTGCGTGGAGTTCTTGAGTCCTCTGAAAGGCTGAATGAGAGCACTGTGATTTGGGGGAGGAGTTACAGTTTAATAAAACTCAAAAAAAACCAACCACCACCAAAAACAAAGAGCTCCTGCAGCTCTTTTTCTTGTGTGGCCTTTACCATGACTCACAATCACACAGTGGCGGCGTGTTCACACGCTGCACGCCTGCGCCGTGCAAGCAGACCGTAAGCTCCATGAGGGCAAGGGCCAGACCTGTCTTCTTCCTGTGCGTCTCCCCGACACCCAGCGTGCATTTGTGATGTGCAGCAGAGGTTCGAAACTTTGCTGAACCTGCTTAGAAGACCGGGACCGTCCCGTGGGTTGCTGGAAAGTTATTTTTTAGTCCAAAGGCAGAGTATAAAATCAAAACAGCCTTAAATAGCATTTGAACACTCTTTCCATCACTTCAGTGTTGCTATCTTTGCGGCATTAGCACATCGACAGAGTCCCAAATGTAATAAGGGTTATAATTCAACCTCTGCAGGGAGAAAATGACTCAACAGACATTCCTCCTCCTCCCACCCCCAAAAAGAAAGACACCTAACTCAAATCCCAGGGTGCTCACCACCTTGCACTCCTGGAGCAGGTGGATCCCAAAATAAACTCGTCTCCCTTTGCCTCCAAAATAGAGGGCTACTGTGTGGCCAGTCGCTGAACACAGAATATACTGCCCTCAGCCCCGTGGACTGCCAGAAGTGTCTGGGTCTTTCTGCCATCGCAACAAGATGAGGCACAGGATGGGGGCACGGGTTGTGGGAGGAGACGAACTCAATTTTTAAGAACCCCAAACTTTGTCAAAAATCACCACATAATTTTTTAAAAACGGATTAGAGCTGTTTTCTTATGATTACTTAAGAAAAAATAAAAAAGGAAAGAAACTCAACCAATGCTGCAGTAATTGTACCCAGATGCTTTCCTTATTTCTTCAGGGCTGTCGTGCTCCCAGCTGCTGGCCGGGTTTTAAATTCCTAGGGAGAGTGGAGGCCTATGGTACACATTTTCACCGGGCGGACCAACTGTGCAGCCTCCATGCGCAAAGATCTTTCAGCTGGCAGGTAGCAGAGGCTCCTGGGACCTTATCTGTTGGGGACATATTTGCTGCTTCCTTCACCCACCCTTGAACCTATTCTTATCTCTTATCTCCAGGAGATTCTGTGGCCCCTGCCCCCTCCCCAAGCATCAGGGCAAAGTCCCCTACAGAGAGGACAACAGAACTGACCTTTGGGACTTCATTCTGGGTCCCCTCTCAAAAACAATGAGACTTCAAAAGCACGTGCTTCTAAGGCTGTGTGTTCAGGGCTTTTCAAAAGCCCTCTGACAATTTACTCCCAAAGTCACCATCCAAAGGCGACACTGTCTTCAGCATGCACTTTCGACGGCAGGACTGAGGGGTGTTCCACGAGGGCCAGGCATTCAGAGCCCAGCAGTCAACGGGGCCCTGAGGAAATGGGCGGGCTTTCACCGAGCGGGTCTTCACAAACTGCCTTCACTGGAGCTTCCATCCTCTAGCTATGGCCTACTGCCTTCAGCATAGCTTTCCTATGGCATCATTTTCTTTGATAATTGAAGCCAAACTCGATTCCAATGGCCTCGCACAAAAATGGGCCTCATCAGCGAGTTCTTCCAGAGAACAGGAGGCACTTGGAGCCAGTAGAGGGCCATCTGCTGGGCCTGACTTTTTTTAAGTGAGGCCAGAGCAGAGGGTCCAACGAGAGACAGATGAGACCCGCCTCCGGCAGGAACACAGGAGGCCGGCGCGGACGGGGAAGGACACAGGGAGTGCTCTGTTCGCCCCACACTGCCTTCTCCTTCCCAAAATAAACGCCGGGCCAGGCTCCTCATCCCACAGCCCCCTCCACACACACCTCGCCACTCTGTGTGTGTGTTTGTGCGCTGGGGTTTTTACACGTGCTTCTACCAACAGGTCACTCCTGCCCCGGGTTATTTATAGAGACCATCAAAAGCCCAGGCCTCCCACTCAACCACTCGCGAACCAGAGTCCTTCCCTCTGAGGATAATTCCTGCTCTTCCGTTCCAACTATTTATATTAAACCTGACACCAAATCAGTAAGGACACAAACAAGTCATTAAAGATGAGGCCCCTTTTAGTGCCCAGGGTAAACACAGGGCTTGGAAGACGCCAGTGCTCTGGGCTGTGTCTCCACAGCTGATCAAGGGAGACCCTCGGCAGGGCTCATTTTTTTGTTTCATTCATTTTGCCAACTTCATGAAAGCCTGTTCCATAAGTCAGGTGCTGTGCTCAACGAGTGAGTGTGTTAGCAGGAGGAGGGGCAGGATCCCTACATCTCAAGAACTACCTGGAAAGAAAGACGTAAGTTCAACAAGTTAGGAGAAAGATGAGACAGGAGACCTTACAATGAATATGGGCCAGAACCCAAGAGTCACTCTTTGAAAGTGACATCTTAACCTGGTTGCCCTTTGCACCTACCCAACTGTTACCATTATTAAATTGTACTAATTATAATGCTTTACATCTGTTCAAAACATTTCCATCTACAAAGGGCCTTCATGTTTATTATTTTGATCCTAATAGCTATCTATGATATAAGCAGAAAGGACGGTGCCCACTCATTTTGCAGATGGCACATGGGGCTCAGAAAGGCTTAAACCAGGTGGCAGTAGGTGGTGGGCAGGGCTGGAACCCAGGCCTTTAAATAATTCAAGACATCTCCCAATACTCCGCTGTACACCTGAATATCTTGCGTGGTAGAACAGAATCTGGATGTGGCTTTCCTGTCTTTGACACTGCCTAGCTGAGATGTCCGGGCTTCATGAAGTCCTGGTAGAACTGTTTCGTCCCAACCCAACAGTGGGAGACGGCACACATGAACACAGTATGGAAACTCAGGAGGCAGATGAAAAGGTGCCGTCTCCATGCCAATGATACCCACAGGTCACGGCCAAGAAGCAAGACACTGGAAACACAAGAGGGTCTATGGCCCCAGCCTCCAGGATCAAAAAGCTTCACAAGAGTAACCTGCCAGAAGTTTAATCCTGGTTCTGCCCCAGCTGAGGCCTTTGGAGGAGGGCAGAGTACCCCAAGGCTGGGTCTCGAGGCCACCGGTGAAGGGAGGGGCTGCAGCAGGGTCCTGCCTCCAGTGCTTTCTCACTGATGGCATCCAAAACACACAGAGTGCTATTTGCATGGTGACACTTGGGGGTCCTGACACAGAAACCCCACTGTTGCAAGGCTGCAGTGGAAGAAGAGGCCTTACCACGGGCCTTAGGGAGTCTCAGGTACCACTGACAAACGGGAGGGCGATAAGGCCTGCAGGTTTTACTCAAACGTTCACATAATGGAATGGAGCAATAGCAGCCAGTGCCCCCGTGACTGCCCAGCCACAGAGGCTAGACCCAGTATCTTCACCGTAACAACTTGAAACCATAAGCATCAAGATGCTGAAACAACTCCTTCAGCTGATCCAATGCTTCCTTGCAAAAGCCAATCAATTCCACTTAGGTGTACACCAGATGTCTGTGAATGGCTTCCGAGAATATGAGAGCGCCCCCTGGTGGTTAGAGAACAAGCCCTTCCCTCCCTGGGAAGAGTCTCAGCCACCCTCCTAAATCACTCCTCCCAGATTCAGACCTGGCTGCCCTGCCCCTCCCTCCTCCTGCTGCTGCTGCTGGACACTGGAGGCCAGCCTCTACAGAAAGAGGGCAATCTCCAAGGAAGCAGCCCGCATCTTTAACACATGGAGAAATATACCAGGGCTAGCAAGATAAGCCACGAGATAGCAATCAAGTAAGTGCCCACCCCCTTCCCTGGCAGCCAGTAGGCAACAACCTAGAATTAAGAGGCTCATTCTCTTTTTGAATATCCGGGAGGAGAGATAGGGAGAGAAACAGGAAAACTCATGCTCACAGGAGGTCTGAAGTTGCCTCCAAAGGTCAAGAATCTTAATACTTGGCCATTCTGTAAAGGACTGTCTTTGAAGCCTCCAAAAGAGAAAGCACTCCAGAGCCCCTGTCTTCTCTGGCCCCAAACCTCTGCTCCTTCAGCACAAAATAACAAAATCATCAGCTGAGGTCTGCCCCTCCGGCTGCAAACACTTAAAACCTAGATTCACATACCAGCAGACTCTAAAGCTAAGGGTCCTTGGTTTGGGAAAGACACAGGGCCTTCCCTTTAAATAGAAGGGTTTCTCACTGGGTAAATACCTAATTCTACAGAGACCCACAAGACCTAATCACTGGCTCTTATCTTCACATAAAAGTTCAAAAGATCCCAGTCACCCCCACATTCAATGGGTACACACTTTACTTCCTGTATCCCTACCACAGCCCAGCTGCCTCCTTTGCCACATTAATTCCACTCTCTACTGATTAGTGGTGAATGACCCCTTCCAAAACCGGTGTTTACTGTATTTGGTGACTCAGCGGCATCAAAAGCTGCTGTTCTCATTCTCTCTCTCTCTCTCTCTCTCTCTCTCTCTCTCTCTCTCCCTCTCTCTCCCTCTCTCTCTCTCTCTCTCTCCCCCCCCCCCCCCCCCCTTTGGAAGACTGGCCCAGAGAACTAAGTAACCTGCATTAATGACGACTGCTTGCCAGTGTTTGAATTTAGCACTGGAAGACTGCAGGCATTTAGATATGTGGGCATCACTCCCCCAGCCACAAAAAGCAAGATCAAAGCGTTCATGGCCAGTGGTCCCGGCTCTCAACAGACCTTTGTCACCTTCTGCAGCACATCCATCCAACCATCCACCCTACATAACTCAAAACATCTGCAAAGTTCCTATCACCCACGACCTACCCCTCACCCCCGGCCACTCTTACCTATATCCATTTTCAACAGTTTCCGTGGACCTCACATTCGCTGTAGCCCTCAGAGTTTTGCTGGACAAGCCAACCACAGTGGGTGAAAGTTTGCACTTTAAGTCAGCACAAGTCCACTCTTCTTCTTCATTCAAGGTGGGGAGGTAGCCACACACGACCTTTAGGCTGCCCAGTCCCCCGTTAGTCATGTAAGCCGTGTTTTCTCCCCCACTCCTCACATATTCGAGGTATATATCAGAAGTCAAAAACATCTGGTAGGCATTTTCCTCCATCACCGACTGGATCTCGGTCTGCGCCTGGTCAAACATGATGGAATCAATCTGTTGCTTCTTGATGCCATCTCTTATGTAGGTCTTGGTGGCAGGTTTCAGCTGCTTGGAGACAATGCTGTTGTTCTCAATGTACCTTTTGTAGATTGCTTTGGCGACTCGCAGAGTTTTCGTATCCTTCAGGTTCATCTGCCTGAATCCGTTGCAGGCAAACCAGAAGTCTAAGGTATCCACACATTTCTCCCTCTCCAGGAAAGTCCGGAAGAGATAAGCACCGTCTTGATCGCCCAACAAGGAGTGCAAGGACTTGGTCCACCTGGTCAGAGGGGAATCAGGAGATGCCCGTCCCTCGGGCTCGCCCAACCCATCCTCATTCCGCCTGGTGTTGGAGGAGACAGGCATGGGTTTTGTGACCTGGCCCTTTCCCACTCCAGGCTGGCAAGGTGGGGTCTCCCCTTCTTCTCCCGGAACTGGGGGCCGGGGAGCATCCTCTCGGAAGCTGCTGCTGGGGTCTGGCAGGCGAGTCACCAACACAGCGCTGCTACTCATGGTGAGCGAGTTCTTCTCACTGAGTTTGAGATTTTTTTTTTCTTCTTCCAGTTCCTCTCAGCAATCAGCGTGGTCTCTCTTACTCTCTCAAGTCAGCAGGGGCTCATCTGAGCCTCCTTTCTGGAAAGAAAAGGAAGGGGGGAGGTAGGGAGAGAAAAGGGTATTGATCTAATCAAAACCAGATCTACCCAACATCAAAGCAAGAAAGTAAACAGGCTTTTCAACTCCTCGAATTCAAATCAAGCAACCCAGCTATCTGCGAGGTGCTCATCTAAGGTATCAGATGCTTTTTCAAAGGCGAAATCTGAGCTCCCTGTACTTGCGGGGGGTGGGGGGCAGAGGAGGGGGTTAGTTGAGGAAGGGGCGGAGGAGGTGAGATGGGAGGTGGGGGCAAAGAAGGGACATGCGAGGTGTGAGACATAACCTTCCAAAAACCCACTCACCCAGAAGCACACAGGGCAGCCGGCCCGCGCCTCCGCGCTCCTCTCCCTCCTCCCCTTGCCCTCCCTCCCCCCCCCAGCATCGACTCCAAACACACGCACTCCGAGCCGCAGGGCTGTGTGCAGGTGAAACCAATTTCGGTAAATTTCCCCACTCCGCTCTCCTCACAGATAACTCGAGCTCCAAACGTGCCCTTCCCCGGCATCTGGTTCCCATTCCCCCCACCCACCCCTTCCCTCTGCGCTCCCCCTTCCCACTCCTTAAAAATTCAGATCTTCAACGGAGAAAGAGGCCCGCCCAGCATCGGGCGGAATGGGCTCCCGGGCTCCTAGCTGGAAAACGGTCCCCCACCCCCGAGCTGTAAACGTTCCTGCGCCCCCGCTTCCCGCCAAGAATAAGAGTCTACACCTCTGTCTTCCCCACTCCCCCAAACCAGAAATCAACTCAATCAGATGACACTTTGATCTTCAAAACTTTGCGAGAGAGCAGAGAAGCCTCGGGGCACACCACCCTGTCTCCCCCTCCCCCCAAGCCACCTCCCGAAGCCGCGAACCCTACAAAACCGGATCAGAAACCGTCTCACGCTACCACTGCCTATGCCAAGAATCCCAAACTCTACTGACCTCGATCAAGCCCGTCTCTTCTTTTCAAAAGAAAAGTCTAACCAATAAACAAGCCGCTTTCCCCAACACGGGTAGGGCTCAAGCTATGAAGGGCCGGAGGGCGAGGAGGGTTGGGAGAATGGGGCACTACCCCAATTGCAGGGCCGAGAATCCGGCCCCGGAGTGGGTGCGTGCGGTCCCCGCCCGTGGCCTCAAGCCGCCGGGCTGGGCAACTCTGCGGGCAGAGTGGCGAGGTTGGAGGTAGCATCGCGTTACCCTGGTGGAGGGGAGGTGGAGAGGCCCCGTTACCTGGAAGACGAAGGCGGCCTGAGGCTCTCATCTCCTCCGAGCCCCCCCTCCCGCCCCCCGGCCCAAATCCAACTGAACGCGTCCAGAGCCGTGGAGCGCGGAGCCGAAGCCCCGGGAGGCGCTCGTAACACCCCGACCCCGGCGTGGGTCGGTCCCCGGTGCCGTCGCTTGCAAAGGCGCCCGCAGAAAAAGCACCGAAAGCAGCAGCCTGGTCCTGAAATGGCGACGCGAGAAGTCTCTCCCTCTCGGCAAAAAAGGCCAGAGTGGCCGGGGGCGCAGGGCCCAGGCTGGGAGGAGGGATGCAGGGGACGCGGGCGCCCCGGGCTCGGGCCGCTCCAGCTCGCAGACTGAGCCTCGGCCAGCACTCGGGGCCCCTAAGCACCGACCAGTGGCAGGGAGGGGAGTGGGGAAAGAGGCGGGAGGAGAGGAGGGGGGCGGGGGGAAAGGCGGAGGGAGGAGGCAGAGGGGAGGGCAAGTGGGGGGCGCCGCCACCCTTTCATCCCACCTTCCAAAGCCGTGCACACTCACAACTCGACTCACATCCCAAAACTACGACAACGATTCGCTCCCCTGGGGGGCATGTAGCCCCTCTCCGCCCCCGCAGTTTCTCCCCTGGGGCCCCTGCCACCCCACTGGAGAGGGGGCTCACGCGCCGGGCGCTCGGGGCAGCCGGGCCAAGCCCCCAGGAGCGCCGGGCGCCGGGCCCGCAGCTCTCCTCCGCGGCCGCCTGGAGCGCGCCCCGAAATAGCCGGCCTGCCAACTTCAAAGGGCCGCCCGGCACATCAAAGCGGGCGGACCGCCCCGCCGCCCCTGTCTTCGCACTCACCATAGATCCGCGCGCGCGCTCCGAGGCGAGACTTCGCAGGCGCCCCGGGCAGGGCCCTGGCCCCAGCCCCCGGATCGGCTCGCAGCAGCCCCGGGCCCCCCCGGGCCGGTCCCGGCGTCGGGGAACATGGGGAGTCGCGCGCGGCAGGGGAAGGGGGTGTGGGGAAACAATCCGGGATTAGAGCGAGATCCACCCGCGAAGGAGGGGAAGCTGCGCTCCCCGCCGCCCCTTTTATGCAAAAGATCCGAGTGGGCCTCCGCCCCCGCCGCGGCCGCCCCCGGCCCCTCCGGCCCCCGCCCGGCCGGCTTTCAACACAGGTCCTGTTTCCAGCAGTCACTCCGCGCACCAAATGTCCTCCGGGCGCTTCCAACAAAAACTGCGCTGTGGATTTAACTGTGCACTTCAAAGGCGCGAGCCGAGCGCACGGTCCTGAAAGGGAGGTACGCGCCGGCCGCGCCCCGGGCCACCCCCGGTACCCCCATCACCCCTCCTGGGGCCTGTCCGGTGGCTCGCACCGCCCCTCCCGGGCCGGTCTCGGTAGGGCTGGACCCGCTCCCTTCCCCGGTGCCCGCAACGTGGCTTGGCGTGACCTCGCCCCTTGTCCCAGGGGGACTTTCTTTGAATCATCTCTGCAGGAGCCGCGCCTCCATCTCTACCTTTTATAGCAGGGCTTTCAGCTGGGGAGACAGGCTCTTCGGACGCCGGTCAGCCAAGAAATCCATTACTGTGAGGGGTTATTTTTATTTCCAAGCTTTCTGGTTGTTACTGAGTTGCCAGGACCTTATCAAAGCGCAGCGGGCTCCAGCCGACTCCCCCGGGCCCGGCTAGGGGAGCCAGTGATCCCGCCGCGCCAATCACAGCCGCGCTTGGCCGGCCCGCGCCGCCCGCCTTAAAGCTACAGCGCCCGGCGCCCGCCGGGCCGGGCCGGGCCCGCCCCTGCCGCACGCTTCTACTGCTTCTCTCCGCAGTAACTCGTCCCCCGCCTTCCTTCGCCCCCTGCCAGGAACGCCCCCCCACACACACCCTCGACGCCTCACCCCAGGGGCGTTCTTAGCCTGAGTCCTGATTCTGTCTTTCAAGTTTTCTGGGCTCTTTGCTCCAGCTTCCTCCCCACAGCGCCTGTCCTCGTCCTCCCCAGCTCTGGAAAGCAACAGTTTATTGTAACATTCTGGCCAACGCAAGAACTGCAAGCAAGCAGATTTTTTTTTCTTCTATCATCAAACACTTTTGCACTTCTATTCACGTTTTCCAGGGAGTGTGGGTTTGGAGGATCTCCTAAGGAGATTTCTAGTCCTGTGATCAACTGGCCAAGTGTCATAGGGCAAATGCGGGTCTGGACTTAGAAGGCATGTGCATGCTTGTGCACACGTGTATCTGAGTGTGAGTTAAGCCCACAGTGCATGCGTTTGTGGACGTGTGAATAGGGACGTGGATCTGCTAGCACAGGCCTGAGTGCTTATGATGGGATCTGACACCTGGTTAGGAAGCATGCCTCAGTTCCCTTAAGATTTAACCCCAATTCCCAACCTGGCCATCAGAACTCCCCTCCCCCTCCCACCCACCATCCTTCTGTAACAACACATACCCAACACTCTCTTGCAAGCACCCCCCATCCTCCCATATGTTACATATTAAACAGACATGGAATGTCTTTTCCCCTTCCACCTGCGGTTTTAACGTATTGAAAACTCCTCACCCCACTGTCGCCCTTGAATTCCTGCCCACATTCCCCCAATGTTCATGAGGAAATCTTCTCTTCTCACTTGATGGAACGAGAAAATAGGTCACAAACATAGAACATTATTCATTTACTCATCATTGTTACAGAATGACCCATCATAGGACAAGCTAATAATTAACTTTTCCTCCTTTTCAAAAACAAGGATGTAAACCAAATTTGTTCAAGAAATGAAGGGAAAAGCCAAGCACCGCTGGAGCTGTGCAAGGCTTCGGCTCTCTGACTGTACTCACTTTTTCTTTATTTACTTTCTTGTTGAAAGTAAAGGATTACAAATGCTTTTCCATATAGAGGTGTCTCTGACCTGTCATCAGGCCCCCAGAACTTCAAAATATGCAGGAAGGAAGCGACACTATCCACGTTGGGCTGGAAAAGGGCAAGCCGCAGAGGCTGTGTCCCACACCCCCAGACACAGCCCATGGAATGGTGACAAGGGACTAGAGTCCTTGTCAGCCCCTGGGTGCCTCTCAGATACCTGCCTCTATGTGATGTGCCGGGCGGCCCTCTGGGCTCACCTCTCCAGGTGGCCAGGCTGGGAGGTAAAACCAGCAGTCCAGGCTGTGAAATGCAGCTGCCTCAGGGCAAACTGGGAAGACCAGGGAGAGTGTGGCTAGATGACTCATCTTTGCCTTGGGACACCGTTTTGGGTGTGAGGAAACTGGAAGCCAGTCCACTTCACGTCTGCTTGATCCAATAGCCTGGCCTTCCAGAATGCGGGTGTGTGGGACCCCGTGGCCAAGGACACCCTCCCCCTGCATCGGTGACTCCAGGGGGCCAGGAGCAAAGCTGTCCCTGTGCTTCCAGGGAGTCTTCAGGCCACAGAGGGTGTTATTACAGGAATCAAAAGTGTATACGGAAGGGAATGAATTGCCACAGAAGCATCTATAATGTAAACAGCCGCGTGCGCGTGCGTGTGTGCTAGTGTGTGCATGTGTACACAGAGACGTGTTGGGGAGGGGAGATTTAAAAAAATCAAAACATCCAAAATCAAAATAAACAAGGATCAGAAAGAGGAGGCTTTAAAAAAGGAAGTGGAAACTTGGTCTCCATGGGTGGCTTTCTTCCCCTCCCAGCTGTCCCCACTGACCCTGCACTGCCCCCACCAGCCCTAATCATCACAGACTCGGCTCCCTCATTATCCTAGGGCAGCAGCAGAGGCTGGAGGTGGGGATTCAGAAGCAAGGCCTAGTTTGAATTAGATCTTCTCACTAATGACCCCCCTGAGAGCCTGGTTTCCAGAACAGGTGCTTGCTAACCTTGGGCCAACGCCTCCCCCTCCACCTAACTCCCCGCCCCTCCACCTAACTCCCCGCCCCAATTTTATATCTGGTGGTTCATTGCCCATCCAGCAGGAGGCTGGGCCAAGGGCTGGGAAACCAGGATCCCTTGAGAGCCTCCAGGTCTTTGACTACTTGTTGATAATATTTCTGGAGGAGAATCCAAAGTCCTCAGCTTATACCCAGCCCCTTTCTCAAGATAGCACAGTTTTCCATTTTCTCCTTCTCCCTGGCAGCAGGGATATCATGTGACTTGTAATCCTGCACGGTTGCCTGGAAACTGGAAAGCAAGGTGATGGATTTCTGCACATGCTCTTGCTCCCCCTCCTTTAAAGAAAAACCCTACAGAGGATAAACAGCCCACTTTGCCTAAGTGCAGACAAGTTTAATAAAGCAGAGGGTAATTCTTTGCTGGAAGTATGTACAGGGCTGAAACCCTAGAATCCCAGAAAATGAGGACTCGTTGCTCCCCGAGAGGCATCTGGCCAGATCTCTGACCTCACACCAGCCCCACGAATGACCCTCTGGAGGGGAAGTCACACCAGCTGCCACCTCAGAGGTGCTCAGACCCAGGACATTGCTCACTAAGACAGCGACTTTGCATTTCATTTCTTTGGAAAAGTGCCACCTTAGACAATGTATCTTTGTTTACAGAGGGAGGTGGAGAGAGATACAGTTAACCTTTCCTAAGACAGCAGGCCACCTAAGCACTCTGAGTCCTCATGTGTTCACCTCTCGAGTGGAAGAAACTCGCCCCCAAAGGCTGTCATGAAGATAAGCGATAGGTAAATGCCCAGCGTGAGACATGATACTCAGTATATTCTCAAAACATGGTGGTTACTTCAGTGTAGTTATTCTGTTTCCTCAATGGTCAATTACCTATTCTAGGAAGAAACTCCCAACTCCACAGCAAAGATGCCCTTCAACAGGGACCATGCTTCTGGGGGTGGGGCCCGAGAGCTGACCAAGGAGGTCCTGCAGAGGCGAGGAGGGGGTTGAGGGGGCTATGCTGTTCTGCCATCTCTCAAACCCCATCCTACCCTGTCCCCGCCCAATACCAGAATTTCTAGACAGGAGTGTTAAAGTGTTATGTAATCCAACCCATCATTGAAAGTGGGGAAATGAAGCAAAGAGGAGGTAAAGAGATTTTCCCCAAGATCACTTTGCCCACATTCAAGCTTGTGAGAACCTCTTCGGGGTCCAGACTCCTGGTCCATTCTCTTTCCCCCCACACCACAGTGCAGAGACCCTCGGCAGAGCTGGCCAAGCGGGGAGGGACCCTGAGCGTCCCGAGTCCTTGGCTTCCATGGCAGAGCTAGTAAACATGATTTGGGATGCTTTTCTACAGGAATTGCCACAGGGCTTCAGCCTGAAACTCCACTGAAGCACACTTCAGTCAGCCCCTACTTTATGTGCGGCCTTGACCTTGTGGCACTGGGCTACTACCCTCAGCCAGCGCCTGGGTCGTTCCCACAAGTCTTCCACAGTGGCAGATGTTTCCATGGGCATCTTACTGGGGTTGGTCCAGCTAAGGGAGAGCAGACTTTAACAGAGCCAGAGGGGAGGAAGGGAGGAGGGAAAATCAGACTCAACCTCCCGCCATCCTATCTCCTTTGCAGACAAGAGACTCAGAATGTCGAAGTGGAGCCCTGACTGGCATGGCTCAGTGGGGTGGGCATCTTCCCACGGGGCGAGAGCTTGCTGCCTGAGACCCAGTCCCCGGCAGGACATGGGCCTGGGAGGCACCTGATCACTGTTTCTTTTCCTCTCTTTCTCCCTCCCTTCCCCTTGCTCTAAGGATTATTTTTCAAAAAGAAAGAAAGAAAAAGAAAAAGAAAAACAAAGAATGTCACAGTGGAGATTTCGAAGCCACAAGTGAAAAGTGAGGTTTCCCTAAGAAATCCTATCTGTAGAAGTGTTGGGAAAAACTTATTTGTTAATAAAATTATCATTTTGTGGTATGTTACATTTAAAACACGTTAGGCCAAACAGTAATTTACAACATCCTAATCTGATTTACTTTCTAGTGCTTATATTTATTACCAACGGAGCTACACACAACCGGGTTTTCCAGCATCTTGCCGTTGGAGTCGAGTTTTCGGGAGTTGACCTCAGCTTCTACGAGACCGTCCACATTAAAACAAACCCAGAAAGAGCTTCTGATTTGGAAGTTGTCTTCTCCCACAGCACCAAGCAGACACACACACACACACACACACACACACACCCTAGGCTGTTTTCGGAAAGGAAGTGACAGGCCGGTAGGAAGAAGAAACCCTGGAGTCAGCACTCCAACTGGCAATACGTGAAACTTTGCTAATAAATAGCTTGGTGTTCCTAAGCGCTCTCCGTGGACATTTTCCTCCGCCCCTGATCATTTCATCTCCCTCATTTTAAACAACTTCTGGAAAGTGAAGGTTTGCCGAGCTTGAAATCAGTTCCTTTCATCTTTCATGTCACTGTCGCGTGATTTGCTTTGAGCATTTCTGCTGATCGAGGGCTTTCCTGGGTTCTCAAGGGTTTGCCACTGTCCCTGGGATGCCGGGCGGAGGCCCAGGCTGCCCCGGCACACCTGGCGAGGCTCTGGATTTTGCATTCCGCTGGAGAACCTTCTCTGCGTCAGGCCCTCAGTGTGCTGCTGTATTATGTAACCTGCCGACGCTGTCGCAATGTCCTCAATGTCCTCGTGCCTTGCCTGCTGGCTTCAGAGCGCTGAGGGGGTAGAGATGGCTGACGACGTCTTTCAGGAGGTGTCTGCGCTCGCTTGGCTACACTTCCTCCCTCCCGCTGTCTCTTCAACCCAAGACAGTCTCTCTTCCTTGAAACCTATTTTCAGCCAGGTAAGACGCATCCTACCTTGCTAAGTCACATAGGCCCCTTTTGATGTGCATGTGGCTGGGCTTATCTGCAGCTCTCTCTCCTTTCCAAGTTCCAGGCACTTACCCCTGCAGCACTTTCTGCCAGTGACCACCTCCCCCTCCCGCTGCTCCTCAGGGCCCCTCTTGCTTCTCCCCACCCCGCACAGGGCGCTCCTCTGCGTCCCTTCCTCCCAACTCGTTTTAGTGTCGAAGCAGTGATTTGAAAGACCAACAGAAAACACCCCATCAGAGCAGCAGAAAGAAAACAGAATTTTTAAAATATGAGGACAGTGTAAGGGATCTTTGGGACAACACGAAGGGTAACAACATTCGCATCATAGAGGTACCAGAGGGGAAGAGAGAGAGGGCAAAGGACTGAGAACCTGTTTGAGGAAATAATGACTGACAACTTCCCCAAGCTGGTGAAGGGAAAAGACGCACAAGTCCAGGAAGCACAGAGTCCCAGACAAGATGGACTCCCTAAAGGGCTTCCCCCGTCCCCACCCACAGTGCCAAGTGCTACCCTCTGGAGATGGAGACACCACAGACCCACAGCCTTCCTGCCCTCCCCCTCCTCCATCATCATCCCCACCTTCAAGAGGCCATGCCACAGGCGCCTGGAATTTAACACTCTTAAAATGGAACCTGTTTTGTCCCTGGTTGAAACCGCTGTCCTGGGTTAGCAGCGACCTCACCATCCCCAGCTACCTCCATCAGAAGCCTGGGGCATGTCTAGACTCCTTTGCCCCTTTGAGCCTCTCAAGCCCAAAAGCCTTCTAAAATTGCCACCTCTCTCCAGACCCACAACCACTGCCAGGGCTCTGGCTCTTGCCAGGAGCAGCAGAATGTTCTAACTATTCTCCCTGCCACTTGCCCCTGGGATCCCTTACATGTTGCTAGTGTTCTGCCACCTGAAATTGACCATGTCAGCCCTGGCTTCTCCTGGCCACATGTAGCCTTCAGAATAAAACCCCAAGTCCTCAGCATTGTGCACAGGGTGGTGGTCCAGGCCCACCCCCAGCCTCATCTCCTGCTGCCACCCCCAGGCTCCTGCTGAGGGCAGCCCCGTGTGCTGGTCCCCACCTTCCATTCTGTGTGCCATTTCCTTCTTCGCTCCCACCGGGGGTGCCTCTCCCGTCTCCTCCGAATTCTCACAGCACCCGGGCTAAGGAGAGTGCCTTTGGGCTTCAAATGTGGTGCCCAAAGGGGCAGGGGCATGGGTGGGGCTAATCCTTTGAATGATGATGATCTTCCTAAAGCCATCCTCAGAATTCCTGCCAGTGAACTTGGAGGCACGGAGGGATTCCTGAATGGGGTGGCCCAGAATGACTTTGGAGAAGTCTTTTTTGTCCTTTGATGACCAGTTTAATGATGGGTACCTTAAGAGTATGTCCCCTGAACGAGCAAGAAGGAATTGTCTACATGTCAGGTATGGCTGAACACACCTCATGGTCATCTTAGCAAACACATGAGTATCTTAAACATAAAATGTGTGGCGTGAGCCTCACCTCGTCTTACTGATGTTCTCCTGATACTTTCCTCAGTAACTTCTGAACATAGGAAAGAATGTGGTAGTTACTGAAACCGGGGCATCTGAGGATCCCAGTGAATCACCCCACACTCCGGGGGCTGCTGGAAAACAATTAAGTGGAGTAAACAAGCAGGAGCCGGCCAGCTCTTCCGTCAAAAAAGACTGGAGCGAGATGCCACCAGCTTCAGCGGGTGACAAGGCAAGAACGCCAACTTTTAGCTGATAATATCCTATGGCAGAATTGAATTCCTTTTCAAAAAGAGAAATTTGTCCAATGCATTAAACCTGTCTACCTTTGTAAAAATTTTCGAGTGAATCCATTAATCCACCAATCAGAAAAGGATAAAGACCTGACTTCGGGGGTGAGTAAATACCCGTCCCCAAAGTAAAGGGCTTCCTCCCCTTCCCTTTCCCCATTCCAAGGTCGGAGAAGCCCCAGAGGAGAGCGGGCAAGGGGTGAGGGCAGGTGTGAGACGCCGCCCGCCGAGTGGGGTGGGGACGGGGAGGCAGAGGGGCGGGGCCAGCGCGGCCCTGTGGATGCTCAGAGGGCACCTTGGAGAAGCCCCCGGCGGCCGGGTAGGTCGCCATGGCAGGTGGGTGCCCGGGCCAAGAGCCGCTCTACTACCCAGGAAGGGGTGTGAGGTGTGGGGCGTGGGGTGGTCTCAAGGCTTTCCCCCCATTTCAGCCTTCTCAGAAGGCCACCTACTTCGTGTAGGTCCTGCAGCTGCGGTCCCCGACCTTGGCTCTTCCCTTACTCACGGGACCCTCCCCACCCCCACCCTGAGTTCTGACCCGCTCCACCCTACAAAGGCGCTTCCTCTTCCTCTCGCCAGCCATCCCCAGGGGTCTCCGCTCTGAATTTCCCTGTGAAAAGGAATCGACCTTAAACTCTACAAGACAATGGCGGGTCCTGCCTGCCTTTGGGATGGCAGCTCTGCCCTGGTTGAGAGGTTTGGCCTCCAGGCCCCCGCCCCCAGCCGGCGTGAGCAGAGGAAGGCGAGCATCCACTGCGGCGACCCCGGCCAGGAGTGGAGCGGAAGGCCGGGGGGGTCTATCTCAGCAGACCCCCTCTGGGGCAAGGGGAGGAAAACTCCAATACCCCAGTGCCTGTTTTGACATTTTTTGTGGAAGGCGCTGGGCAGGAGAGGTGACAGGGAGGAGGAGGGTCCCTGAGAAGGGGGTGGTGGGGCTGTGGGCAGCTGGGAACAGTACCTGCGCTGGCCCCAGGCAGGAGGAAGCTGTGCCTTTTCCAGAAACCCATAGAAAATGGGGGGAGAGGGGCAAGGTAGGGCAGACTGGGCTGGGGCTTGGCAGCACCTCCTGGACCAGGGGAGAGAGGGGTTTTCTTTATCCCAAAGTGTAATTATGAGCCAGGGGAGTGTGGCGCACTGCATACACCCAAGAGAGCCTGCCCCTTCTCTGTGCTTCAGTTTCCCCAAGCAGGAAAGGGGAGGAATGGAGGTAGTACTGAGGGCTGTCATGAAGATTAAATGAGGTCCTAGTGTGAAGCTGCTGGAGTCCCGCCTGGCAACTGCTGAGGGAGAAAACCCAGGAAAAAGCCTGGCCCGGCTGGGGCCCAGGCCTCCCCAAGAAGAGCACAGGTCTTTTGGACAGTTTGAGACCTTCTTCCCTTAACTATAAAGTGGGAATAAAATAAAATAAAGCCTCTGAAGAGTGGAGTTTGAGTGGAAATGTAGCAGCCAGTACGTTTAGTCCCCGAGAGACGGGAGTGCTCAGCACGCGACACCAAGGTTCCCTGAGGCCCACCTCAGGCAGGCAGGGTAGGGCCGACCTTATCCTGGTGTGTCTCCCTGGGGTTGCGCCCCAGCCCCAAGCCTTGCTGAGATGGCAGTGACAGCTTCGCAGTATCCGTGGCGGGGGCGGGCGGCAGGGGACTGGCTCCAGGACCCACAGATACCTAAATCCACAGGTGCTCAAGGCCCTTCTATAAAACCTCGTCCTCTCTGCCTCTAACCTATGCCCCCCGCCCAGAAACTTTACATCACAACCGAATGTATTGCAATAGTCCCCCTTATCTACTGCTACACTTTCCGTGGCTCCAGTTAGCTAAGGTCAACCGTGGTCTGAATATAACAAATGGAAAATTGCAGAAATGAACGATTCCTAAGTTTTACATTGCCCATGATTCTGAGCAGTGTGACGAAGCCCCCAGCCCTCCTGCTCTGTCCCACCCGGGCCAGGAACCACCCCTTCGTCTGGGCGCTGCCTGTGCCCCGGCCCATCAGGTACTCCGTAGCCCCTGGTGATCAGCTCTCGGAGGGGCCCTTGCAGTATCAGTGGTCACGTTCAAGTCGTCCTCATTTTACCTGACAGTGGCCACGAAGCCCAAGGGCGGGGAGGCTGGCCATTCGAATATGCCAAAGAGGGGTTGGAAAAGGCTTCCTTTGAGTGAGACGGTGAAAGCTCTCAACGTAATAGGAAAAACCAGTAGTATGCTGAGGTTGCTAATATCTCTGGTAAGAAGGAATCTACTATCTTTGAAACTGTGAAGAAGGAGAAAGCAACTTGGGTCCTTTTGCCGTCACACCTCAACCTGCAGAAGTTAGGGCCGCCGTTCGTGGTGCATGCTTAGTGATGCCAGAAAAGGAATTAGTTTATCACAAGTGTGTTTTTCATAAGGAAAACATAGTGTATATATATAAATGCTCCCCCATTTCCAGAATCCGTGGGGGTCTTGGGACCTACCCTCACAGAGGATAAAGGGCTACAGTACTTAAAACACCTAATGCAATGCGAATGCTGCAGAATAGCTGCTATACTGCACAGTTCAGGGAATGACACCATCTGTGTGTGTGCAGCGCCGACGCAGCCATCACAGGCCTAACTGCCCGGTACATACTGAAAACAATGGAACCTTTTTTTTAAATATTTCCACGCACCCCTGGTTGAATCCGCGGGTGAAGAACCTGTGCATACGAAGGGCAAACTGTCCTTGCAAACGGTCCCCCAGTCTGTCTCCAGGACCTGAACCCGAGGACAGCCTCAGCACCCCTAGCTGTGCCGGCGCCTGTCGCCCCTCCTCCCACCCGCAGGCCTTTCCCTGGGCTGGGCAGGGACAGCGTTGCATGTTTTGTCACTCTGCTGCTCCTCCCAAGATCCCCGAGGCAGGGCCTCTGGAGGAGGGCAGGACTCACAGCCTCCGGGCACTGAGGTCGCAGAGCCCTCTCAGACCTTGGTGGGATGAGCTGACGCCCGCAGACGCAGCAGCCTGACTCCCTTCTTAACACATTTTTAATGACTGAGGTGTGGCTACCACGTGTGTGATGCTGCCGCCCACTCGCTTTTCCACTCTTTGTAAATCCTGCAAAATGCGGTGTTTCATGGACCCTTCTTGGTATGGATGCCCTGGCTGGGGGCAGGAAACGCAAGTGTGAGGATGGCTGCAGGCACCTCAAGCCTTCCTGCCGGGGTGCACTTCTGTTGCCAGCTGGGGAGCCCCTGAAGAAGCCCCTCGGGTGGGATACAGTGGGGCTCACCCACCACCAGCCTCTCTCTGTGTGTCTCTGGATTTGGCTGGATGTAGTGGTTCAGTGTGGGGGTGATGTCCAGCAACCCCAGTGGATGGGAGCTTTAGAAGGGGACAGCAGAGTCCAGGGTTATGCCCCTCCCAGCCCCTCTCCACCCCCTGGTGCACTGCACGCTGGACTGCTGACTCCACACTCCCCCAACGCCCCACGCTGGGCCCTGGGCCCCTGCCCAAATGCCCCTCTTGCTGGGTGTCTGGCCCTGGTTCCCAAAGCCCTCTCGACTGACAGAACCTCATCAAAAGACACTGAACAGGTACGCTAGTGCCCCTGTGTCTGCCGCTGTCTTTGAAGCTAGCTAGCTAGGTGTCCTGCATGGCAGGCATTCAGCAGGAAGGGAGGCAGCGAGGGAGAAGGGAGCTCGTTCTAGAAGCACTGGACAGTGTGTCTGGCTGGACTGCAGTGCCTGACAGCCCCAAGTTTTCAGACTGCAGTTCCCTCTCTGGTGAGGGGGGCTGGCTGACCATACTGGGTCAGTGGACCCAGCAGGGGGTTTCTGGGCCCCGATTTCCTGACTGTGGATAATGTGCAGGGGCAGGAGGGACCAAGGGGTACGGTTGGGTTTCCCAGCTGGACCCTCCATGCTCGGCCTCGCCCACTTCAGTAAGGTGAACAGAGCCGCAGAGTTTGGGGCAGGGAGGCACTGGCCAGCTCTCCCCATGGGCCACATATTCCCGCCGCCCTTCCAGGACACAGGCCCACCCCAGCCTTTGCTGGGCGGCTGAGGGGCTGCGTCCTGACCCACTAGCCCTGCATGGAAGCATGCTTGCACTCCACTCCTTCAGCGTCCATGACAGGGAGGGCCCCTGGCCCCAGAAGCAGAGGAAATGAACCAGGCCTGCGTAGCTCTGCTCTCCCTCCTTGGGGTTGGCCCGCAGAGGGTCTCCCTTTCCCTCTGCTCCTCTAAGCCCTAAATTTCATAGGTTAGCCCCTGAGCTCCAGGGAAGACCCGAGGCTGTCTCTCTAAACCAGTGTGGAGTCCTAAGCCTGCATGACCTGGGGTACAGTGGTAGGGAGGCCAGGACTGTTGGTTGCCACCGTGCCCTTCCTTGATGAGCAACTAACCTGGCGCTCTTTATCCCTCTGCCTGACTACTGTGTCTGCTCAGTTCACTCTGCACTTGGGCAGGGACAAGCGGTGCTATTTGTTAGCTCCCTGCAAACCTCAACACCCAGTTTAAAAGTCGTGTCCTCTATAACTGTACTCTTTGAGGTGGGCCTGACCCAAGGGTGCCCAAGGCTGAGAGGAAAAGGGGACAAAGGGGGGTACACAGAGGAAGGAAGCCACAGTCACCCACCCCAGAAGTATTTCCCCTACCCTTCTGCATGCGCCTCAGGCCATTTTTCTTGCACACATAAGGCACTAGGTCATCCAGGGTCGCTTGTCTGGACGACCTGACGACCTGGAGCCATCACAGGTGCCGGATCACGAGGCCACGTCTGCACCAGCACAGTGCGGTGCAGGAGGGGGCAGGGCAGTGAATGAAGGAGAAGCAAGGCCTGGCTCTGCACTTTGGAGTCAGAGGGGTAAACCGGTCTCCACTCCTGACCCCCGCACTGCCTCGCTGTGACCTTGAGTAGGCTGCATACCTCTCTGAAGCCTTAACATCCTCCCTTATCAAACGGAGCTGAGGACAAATAACCACCTTGTCAGACCTGTGTATGATGGAAAGAATTTTCCAGCCCCGTTTTCACGCATTTCCCACACACCCCAGTCCTGGGCGCCTCTCCGACACCTCAGGCTGCTGTGGGGGCGGGGCAGCACGTGCTCAGAGGAGCAGAGTGACCGTGATTGCTGTTGGTGTCATTTCCCCGTCAGGGGGCTTGGGCCCCCGGAAGCTGCCCCCAGGAGCCCGGGCAGGGTGATCACCCACAGTCCTGCACGTGTGGCTTCCTGGCCGAGTCAGGGATCACCACAGCCTGACCCCACCCTGGCTGGCGAGAGAACGCCTGTCCCCAGAGGGGAGGCGGGTCCCAGGGCCACATCACCAGTGTCAGGCTCCTTCCCTGGCGCCATCTTCCCCCCCAGAGAGCGGCACTGTCTGAACCCCCGGGCCCAGCGCAGTAAAAGGCCCATAAACGGAGCAAAGCTGCCATAAACCAGAGACAGAGTCGTTAGCAGTTTCCTTTCTGATAAGGGCTTCAAGGGCTCCGAGGCGGCGGCTGTAACTCCCAGTCTGGGTCCTGTGCCCTGGATACATGAGTCCCCCACTTAGGGGCCCCGGACACAGAGAAGATGCGCCAGGCGGAAACGCCCTCTTCGGGAGCAGGGAACACCGGAGGGCGCATCGGGTGAGGGTGAGAGGAGGAGGCACTTCCGGTGGGCCAGGCCCTCTGGAAGGGGTTTCATGGGTCACTTGTTGACTCCTCTGCCCACTCACCACCCTCTGAGCTCAGCTATCACAGGCCTGGAGGCAGGACCTGCTATCATTTGCAGGGCACAGAGGAAAATGCAAACGTAGGCCCCTTGTTCATCGATTCAGAGGAATTTCAAGATGAGGACAGCACTGCATTGAACCCAGCGGGGGCCCTCTGAGTGCGGGTGTGGGGGGCCCGGGTGACTGGCAGAGATCCAGGCCCACGAAGCCAGCCTGTCTAGAGGGACGAAGGTCACTCGCATAAGTACTCGGTTGGGGCCAGTGCGGGCACAGTGTACAGGAAAGAGCAAGGCTTGGGGCTGGGCTCTCGGTCCCTCCCAGCCCTTCTGCAACACGACAGTGCTTCCACCAGCCACAGGTGAGGGTTCGGAGAGGGTAAGTAAACAGTTCAAGGCCACCCAACTCCCTGAGAGGTGGACTCTCCCCATAAAGTAGCGAATTCAAGGTGGACCTTCATGGCCTTGGAAGGTGTCAACCTTGAACCTTGCCCTGCTGAGACACCCCCCTGGGCAGTGGAAGCCCCCTGTCTGGAAGGAGCTGCCTGTTAAGCACCGCTCCAGGCTGGGCATGTGAGCTCCGCCTCAGGCCCAAGGCTTGGGAGTGTGGCCTTGGCCCTCTTCAGCAGAGGGCAGGACCCTGCCCAGCGTCAGTTTCCCATTCTCCGAATGGCAGGCCTTGATCGCTGAAGGCATCCAGGCTACGCTGCCAGTCTTAAGGGTGAGAGCCATCAAACTGACGAGGCATTTTATTAACGTTCCAGGTGCCTAATGTGTTCTTGTCAACAGAATGTGTCATCGGGGAGGGAGTGGTAAGCGCCCAGGTCTGCAACCCAGTGTTGTCTCTGGGTCCCTGCCACCCTGTGACCCAGGCCTCTCCGGGCTGCCCAGGGGCCTCGCCTGCACAGGCGGGGACTTGGGCACCAGTATCTCCGACTCTTCCTCCATTCTCCCTCCTCGCTGCACATCTCACCCATGCGGCTGGCCGGTCTCTTCAGAAGCCAGTAGTTAATCACCGCGCCCCCTCCTCCCTGGGGGGTGGGGGGTGGGAGAGGTGTTGGCTGTGGCTTGTGGTTTCACCCACAAGGTGCCGCATTCGAGGAGAGTAGCACGGACACAGGCAGATGCTAAGGGGTGGGGACCCACTTCCACTCTCTGCCCCTGTGGCTTCTTCCCAAGAACCACTCTTCTTACGCCTTGGAAGGAAGGGTCAGGCTTCCCCAACACTCCTAGGATTAACAATGAGTCTAGCACGTCATCTTGTGCATTCCTGGTATTATTCCAAGTGCTCCAGGTTATGTATAGTCTTAGAAATCTGGAAATAACATTTGTGTTTGTAGAGGGATGATTAAGTACCTTAGAGGCACACTGCAGGCTATTCATAGGATCATTAAATAGTCATTTAAAAAGTAACAATATTATTGGAAATGTTTATGGAGTTAACTCCAAGAAGCAAGATGCAAAAATTGTACAGAACATGTATTCAATCAGATAAAATGTATAGAGAAAAGACTTGATTAGCAGATGGTGGGATTGTGGATCATTTTTCTCTTGCTTTTTACACTTGGGTTAGCATGCTTGGGTTGCTGGACATCACTGGCCCCTTCCTGAGGGGGTGGGCCTTTGTACCATGTGACCCCACACCCTTTAAGCACAGCGAATCAGGTTTGGCCATGCCATCCTGACGGCCCATTATAGGCTGGCTGGGGCCATGTGACTTAAATAGTCAGGTCTAGAAAGATGAGCTGGATTTGTTAGCTCTCCTTGTGGGATCCCAGACTGTGCTCAGGGGACAGACTAAAGGGGGAGAAATGGCTGTCACAGACCGGGGGCACTTGCTGAAGTTATGAAGGAGCAGGGGCCAGAGGGAATAGCCATCCTGAGGGACAGAGAAGCCCCAAGGCCACTCATGTTCTTTCAACACACCCCCATTTTCCCTTGGGGTTGAGCTGGTCTCTGATTGGTCCTTGCAACTGAACAATATTACTTTGTACTTTCCAATATTTCTCTGACAACTTTATATTACTTTTAATAAAAATAATTAACCAGCAGAGAGGAGGTTCCATCTCATCCTTGGGGGACCCCACCATTTTGAAATGCCTTCTTCTACCAGGTCAAACATGTGACGTGAGCTTGGTCTCACCTCACCTCGCCAGCTTGCAGGAGAGCTGCCATTCAAGGCTGCGTGCACGGCCCGCACCCAGGGTCTCCTCGGGGGCTCTGGCATCACACCTGCCTACCCCGGGCCAGTGGGGGACAACCTGGCAGGCCCGCAGAGCCTGGTGCCTCCCAGAAGAAGCATCTCTGAAGGCGACGGGGCATTTGTTTCCCACCGGTCACATGTTCAGGCCACAGTCAGTGACCCTGCACTTGCATTTGGGCCTCGGCTCACCTTCCACAGACTCACACCCAAGCCAGAAAGCAGACAGCCTGGGACTACCGGGCAAGAGAACCCATGCATAGTTTCACAGAATTGGAAGTCCACTTCCTTAGTGAGGAGACTTCTGTTAGCAAGTCCAAACAGATAAGAGTGATAAATCTCCTGGCCCTATAATCCGTTAGCATTTCCACACTTCCCGCTATCTCAGATTCTGGCCAGATCTGCCCACTTGAAAGGGCGGCAGACTGGCCTCAAACGTTCTCTTCTCCTGGGTAAAAGGCACACAGTCACACTCACCTATCTATGAGCTTTTGTGAACTCTCTTTCTACCTGCTTGAAATGTGGCTTGCTGGGCAGAAAAGGCCCAGCACGAGTGAGACGGGGGAAGGGAGGAGAGCAGGGTACATGGACTCCTTTCCTGGCAGCCAGGCAGGCAGGGTGACATCACACCTCCTCCCTCCAAGCCCCCCAGGCAGGAGAAAACTTTTCGGGGGACCTCAGGCCCAGGTTTATACCCCAAGTCACCGCTTAGAAGCTGCATGGCTTGGGCAAAGTTTTTTGCCCTTCCTGAGCCTCTGTTCTCTCAGCCATGAAGTGGGAATGAACCGCCAGTTACAGGGAGGGTGAAATCAGAAAGTGGACATGAAGGTCCATGTATACAGTAAGTGCCCTGCAAATAATCGCCTCCCTTCATCTTAGGGAGCCAGGCTGTGGCTGTCCTTCCCTTCCCTCCCCTGGCCTCCCCATAGGAAAACGTCCGGGATCCTCTGGAGAGCCTGGAGGGGCTGGGCATGCCAGGCACAGGGCAGTCACCCCAGGCCCGGCGGACAGCCCCCTCCAGCTTCTCCCAATAGCAGTTGCATGCGTGGTGGACTGGGTCAACACACAACACTGCCTGGGCCCAGGGACGGGCGCGTGGCTGCGACCAGGTTTGGAAACGTGTGTCAAATCCAGTTCCCATCAGATGAGACTGACCCGTTTCCAATCAATGGTCGCTTTCCACCCGAGTCACAGCCACTGGGGGCGGGGCTCGTCCGCATCTCACCCCCAGGAAGCCGGACTTGTCTGTTCCCCCACAGCTCTCACGCCCAGACTGACGAGTTCACCTTTCTGTTCTGGAGGCTCCATTCGGAAGGTCCAAGCCACGCCTCACGGAGCACAAGGGTGCAACCCACCCTCCCGTCCTACAACTACATAGGCCAGTCCTCTCCCTGGGCAAAGGGGGAGGCTCCATGAAGTTTAAGCACCGCAACAAAGGGTCTGGCTGAGCCACTGACACCCCCGCCCCAGCGTGAAATATCCCACATGTAGCAGATGGGCCCGAGGCAGTTGGCCAGCAAGCTACCAGCTTCTTCTTGCTGGGTTAGAAATGATGGCTGAAACACACACACACACCCCCACCTCCACCATCTCCTCCACCACTACCACCACCACCACCCAAAAACCAGTCCAGCAGAGAATACAGCACACCAGCAAAGAGTCAAGAAGGAAAGGAAATCCAAATGTTTTGAGTTTAGCTATTAAGCATAGTTTCCAGCGAGTGTACTCATGTCTTGAAATGAAACAGATGAAAGCAACATGTGTCCATGGTTGTAGGAAGGCAATAATGCCATCAACAGGAAATAAAGAAATTGAACGCTGAAGCCTCAGCCCAGACCTTTTAACTCTTCTCCTGCCCCCACGCCAAGGCCTTCTGCGTGGGAGGCTGAGGCAGTTTCCTGAGTGTCCAGGCCTCTGCCCCTGTGGGCCCTGGGGGAAGCCCCTTCAAGGACCGTGAGCGCCAGACAAGAACTTGCTTTGCTTCCCGAGGGCTGATGGCCTTGGCAGGAAGGGAGCCCCCGTGGGTCCTGGATCAGCCGAAGAGGAAGCTACAAAGCCTTGGCTGTGGAACCACAGTTAAGAGTTCCTGGCAAGGGCAGTGCTGGCTGCTGGCAGAGGTGGCAATGCCAAGGCCAATGGGCTGGCACTGGAGGGGCAGCGGCGCCACTGGGGACTCCCGCAGGCCCCAGGAGGTGCTCAGTGCTGCTCCGAGGCCAGGTGTGCAGATGGAGCAGGAGGGGTCTAGATTGTGTCTCACCCAGTCCCCCCAGCTCAAGGCAGAGCAGGGAAAATGTTTACCAGCCCTTTGGCAGACCCTCAGAGAGCCCAGAAAGAAGGCAACGGTGGGCCTAGGAAGGTGAAGCTGAAGCCCATGTGCCCTGAGAGGGCTCGGAATGGCTCCTCCAGGCTGGTCTCCTGGCTTCCGTCTCTGGCAGAGCGGCCTCATTCAGCTTTGTGGCTACCGGCCCCACTGTTGGCTCTGCATACCACATGCAAGTAACACACATACCATAACAACACAACAGAAACAGTGGGATAACTTAGATAAAGCTGGATCTTGGAGCAAGAGCATTTCTGTCTGGTTTCAGACCTGGCCTTCAGTCACAGGCCCAGGGTGCCAAGCTTTGTGGGCTGCACCTGTCACTTGCGTCGGGAAGCTCAGGGAGGTCCAGAGCTCTGTGCTGGAGACGTGGGGGGCCAGGTGTGGGCTCAGTGAACTAGTCCACTGATTTTCAGACTAGCCTGGACCAAACTATCCTAAAAAAGTCTGCAGTAGCATTGTCATTACATGCAGATAAAATTCATGGACAGAAATGCCTTAATGCCTTCTTCCATCATTAACAAAAACAAGAAACAAAACAACAACAACTACAACACATCGTTCCTGCAGGTGCGGATGCTGGATCCCAGCACAGGTGCTCGCTCGGGCGCACACAGCTCCGTTTACTGTGCACAGACGTGTGCGCCAGCCAGCTCGGCTGTCGTGACAGCATTCTGCACACTGGGCGACGCAAACAATGGAAACTGAATTCTCACAATTCTGGAGGCTAGCAGTCCAGGGTCAAGGTGGGAGTCAATCCAGTTCCAGGTGAAAACCCCCTCCTGGTTTACGGACAACCACAGTGTCCCTAGGTCCTCCCACGGCAGAGAGCGCAGGTGTCTCCTCTCTGATGAGGATGCTAATCCCATCCTGGAGGCCCCACCCTCACGGCCTCACCCAACCTCAATTACCTTCCCAAGGCCTCACTCCTAATACGACACCTGGGGGGGCAGGGTTCGACCTATGAATCTGAGGTGACACACTTGGTCTCTAGCCTGGAGTTTCAAGAATCGTTCGCAGGTTGATCTGAGCCAGATCTTTAGGTGCCTGCCATGCACCAGGCAGTGTCCTCGGCTCAGGGACAGTGTCAGCGATGAGCAGACATGGGCTTCGTCCTCCGAGAGCCCTCACGGTGTGACACGAACACAGAGCAGACGACAGGACAGCAACAGGGCAAGGGCCGAAGCGGAGAGGCCTGCAGGGCACTGGGGGCAGAGCGGGCACTGAGCCCACCCTGGATGGATGACAAAGGGGCAGAACTAGTCCAAGGAAGCTGAGGAGGGTGCCCTGGCAGACGGCACAGCAGGGACAGAGGCTGGGGAGCTGGCACTGCCACCAGGAGGGGGCAGCTCCCCACGGGGTCACACTGTGTCAGCACAGGGCACTCCAGGTGAGCAGTGTCCGGGTGGAGGAGCCCCGGTCGGATGGACAGACACCTGATGCCCTGCTGGGGAGCGGGGCCTGGACTTCACGGAGAAATGGCCTTCGACCGGCTGGCGCAGAGCTGCGCAATGACGGGTGTTTTCGGAAGCACTTTCCCGTCAGAGTGTGGGGCTGGAGTTTATGGGGGTGGGATTCAGGAGGCAGGGCCCAGTGGGAGTCTGCTGTCATCTGAGCTCATAGTTGGTTAGATATTCACATTTGTTTCACAACAGCCTCAGGCGAGGCTCCCCAGCAGCAGACCCTGGGGTGGGAACTCATGAACTGAGAGGAGATGGTCTCAGAGCAAATCGGGGGTGGGGGGGGTGGGCAGGAAGGTGGCCTGCGGTGGGCAAGGGGGCCAGTGCCGGCATGGTGTCCTGCGGGGTCCCACGGAAGGGGACTTGGGTTCCAGCCACGGCAGCTCTGTGAGCAGTGCAGGCCACCCCTTGCTGTCATCTGGTTCAGGGACAAGGGACCTGAAGAATTTATCCCCCAGCATCTGTCAGTCACTGTTAGGGGTCGGGGTGGGGGGAGGTGACAGGGCACACAGGGGTTTTCTGCTGTCTCCGCTTGCAGGCAAAGTGGGTTCCAGCAACTTCCACCAGAGACAGGAGGGGAGCCCGAGCTGGGAGTGAGAGCAGAAGGAAGCTGGTGCCCGGGGGTGGAGAGGGGATGGGAGAGCCCCGAGGGCGTGTGCTGCATTATGAAGCCACCTGAGGACTCCCTGTGGGTGCACCCCGTGAGCAAGGGTCTCAGCCTTGCTGGCCTGGAAGAACATACATGGCTCAAATCTAGAAGGAAAGTCCAAAACAGGACTGTGGCACCAGCTCTATTTCCAGGAGTATGGGGACCTTGTGGCTGTAAAAGATTCTTTTCAGATGCAAAGGCGGCAGGCATAAGGCAGAGAAAGGGCTGCTGGCCCCACATGGGCCAAAAGGCTTGCCATGAACCACCACTGATGGCCGCAGCTGGGCTTCGCTGCAGGAGCCAGGGCTGGGCGCTAGGAGCCTCCGAAGCTGCAAGGGTGAGTCCCCATCTGTCACCCTTTATCCCCACAACCTGGATGCTGCTGTCCGCACTATGGATTGTTGTAGGGATAAAAATGTGATTCTAGCCTGGGGAAGGTCTCTAAGAATGTTCAAGTGTGCTCTGCTTCTGAAGTAGTGGGTCAGGATGGACAAACGGACTGGGAGGGAAGTGATATTTATGGAATGTCCCCTGCAGGCAAGGGACTGCCCTGGCAGGCTTCACACGAATGAGGGTGGGCATACAGGGTGGCACTTTGACCCTCAGGCAGGATCCTGACAGAGACCTTGGTCTGTCCCTACAAGCCACAGTTAGACTAAGGCATGTGATCTCCAGCAAAATGCAATTAATCATCAAGGATCTGAGTTACCTCTTCAGATCGGAGGATAGAGATCAAAGCTAGCCAGTCAATGAGACTTTGATAAGCCTTTAACCAGGCCCAGAGCCAGCCAGCTCCCCGCCCTCCCTTCCTGTCCAGCCAGACACGCTTAGCCAGCCACGGGTCAGCCCTGACTCCTGTCCCTTGACCCTGCAGGGCCAGGCCAGCTTTGCGTGGTGCTCCATAGCCATTTAGCTCCAAAGTTAGCCTCTTCCCCTTTATGATGGAGCAGGGAAGCCATTGCCTTTCTCTTGGCAAATTAGCACCTCTCCCCCTGCCCCCTGCCCCTTGGCAGCCCCTCTGAGTCCTTTCCCTGGTGGGCCCGCCCACAGGGAGACTCCCTCTAAAACACAGCAATCTCTGCCCCAGGCCCATTTGCAAAGCCTGCTTGTCTTGAACTGTCACGGTTGCAAGAAAAAAATCAAAACCATGACTGTGGCATCTGAACTCTCAGAGAACACCTGTATGTATAACCCTGAAGGGCCTCTCCATCAGGGTTTGCACCCCATTTCACCACGGGAACCCGGTGCCCCAGAGGTGGGCATAAGAGGGAGGGGCATGGAGTCTGGGACTGGCTCCCGGGGGCCCAGACTCTCCCTGGACTCTTGTGTCTACATCCAAGTCCCCATTCTATTGGACGCCAAGGGAGCGTCCACCCACAGCTCTGGACCCTAAACTCTTTAAGGGCAAGGATGAGATTCCCTCACCTTGGCCTTCCTACAAGTTCACACAAGGCAGGTGGCCTTGATGCCCGACTAACGAGGGACTGTATTTCATCACACACCACTGGAGAAACCAGGGGCCTGAGAGACTATGGGACTTGCCCAAACTAAGCTGATCAATAAATGGCAGAGTCTGAACTTGGACACATGTCTGTCTGACTTCAAAGTTTGGGCTTCTTCCAATGCACCGCACATGTGTCTAAACTAAGACATCTGGGTTACAACATCATAAAAATCAAAGGTTGGCGATACTCACATTCCCAGCATCCAGTTTCACATATGGACTTGTTCTGTCTGAGTCAAGGGTCTGTGACCCTGGCCTGGGGCACATCTTGGCTGACGAGGGGTTCTGGGTGGGAGGCTGCAGAAGGTGCCCACGCAGCTCCAGGGGAGGGAAAGGCAGACCGTGTTAGGGATGTTTCCCGTCCCCTCCCAGGTTTCTCTTCTACAGGAATATTTGG
>PVIA01008327.1:0-72968 GCA_004024845.1 Tonatia bakeri | reverse complement strand
TGCGAGCTACAGACAAGTACTAATTTATTTGAAGTCAGCTGTTTCCCTCTGCTCCCAATGTCCCTTGGTCCCCTGGCAAGTTTTCAAATTAAAGTGCTGAAGACCCCCCTCTCTTTCCTGACCCCCATGTGGCAAGGGCTGGCGAGGCTGGGGCCGTGGCCAGAATATTGCTGGAACCAGCAAACCAGAGCCCCCCACTCCCACCCCCAGCCCAGACAGACCCGGACCCGGGCTTGCTGGGCGACGGCTTTTTTGAGACAGGCCCGACTTCCGCAGGGCCACGGGGGGAACCGAGGTTAATGAGATTCTGATGAACCTGCAGTTTCCATTTTGCGAGGGAAAAGGCCCAGAGCCTCCCTAATTAAAGGGAACTGACCTGTAAAATGAGTCTGGGGATAGATGGTGGGGCAGGAAGGCCAGCTTTTTTTTTTTTTTCTTTTTTGGAAACTCTATAAATTGGGAGAGGATGGTGATTAATTTCCAAAATACACTTCAGAGTCTCACCTTTCACACAACACCACTGCCTTACTCACAGCCTTTTGGTTTTTCAGACAAAGGCAGCCCTCAGAAAGCCAGAAATGCTGACAGCCCCCCATTGCCCCCAGATGCAGTGTTCGCGATGGACCCTTACAAAGACCATCCTACAGACTTGGCTTCCCCATACACGTCTGTCTCATGGCTCAGTGGTAATGTGGCTGCAGACATATTGGGGTGAGTGGAAAGAGAAACGGGAAGACCAGGCACGTGCGTGCAGGGAGGGGTGGGGAACGCCACCTTCTTTTTCCTTTGGAAAAAGAAAGGCAGGGCTGTGATTGGTTGGAAGGGCAGAGAACAAACCCCAGAACAGGATGTACCCTCCAGAGGGGAAGGGTGGGACCAGTCCTGTGAGAGGGAAGGTCAGGGCATGGCTGCAGCTTTGGGTTTCTCAGGAACCTCTGTCCACCCAGCTCAGAGTCCCCCTCGTCCACACTCACCAGCAGTTGGATGGCTTCATGGCCCACAGCCTGCTCCAGGGAGTCAGTGATAAAGACCCCAGCTGCCTTGGTGCTGCATTCTGGTCAGATGGGGAGAGCAGGCCCAGAGACTGAAAGGGATGGGCCCAAGGACACCCAGCAAATCAGTCTGGACCTGGGTCTTGAGAGGGGTAGCGGGAAGGAAGGGGGGGAAATCCGAGGAACAGAGGGGTGGACACACAGGCTGAAAGAGCATGGAGAGATTTCTGTTGGATGTCTATGCAATAACAATAACACCTAACAGTCACTGAAGGCATATTCTATGCCAGACCCTAGGCTAAGTACCTGTCAGCCGTCATCGAATTTAATTTTCGCAACTCCAGAAGGTACGTATTCTTACCCTCACATGGGGACGCTGGGGTTCAGAGAAGTTAAATGCCTTAGTCACATCTACTACGCTCCATGCCAGTAACCACCTTCCCCTATGCTGGGGGCAACCCGGGGGCCTGTTCACACGTGCCATCCCAGTGAAAACATCAATAGTTCCCCTTTCTCTGTCATAGTGCCTCCGTTTCAGCAAAACACTATCTGACTCCCCTCGTTAGACTGCATCTTCTAAACTGCTCCCTGTGGGACATGCCCAGTCCTGGACTCAACACACAAACAGCCAAACCCAGACCCAGACTCAATTCTGTCAGGTCTCAGAAATGAGGTGGTGGGGCCCAGTGGGCAGGGACTTCAGCTCTGGAGTTAGCCAAACCAAGGCTTCCATCCAGCTGTGTGACTTTGGAGTAGTCACTTGACTTCTCTGGACCGCCATTCGCCTGTCTGTAAAGAGGGGAAAACCATGGCTACTTCCTCAGGTTGTGGGAATGACCCGGAGACTGGGGTGTAAAGTGCCAGCGTCTGTTTGCTGTGATGACATGGCAGACGCAGGATCCTAGCCTGCGCCCTTCCCGCTGCACCCGTGGGTGTCCGCCATGTGCGCTGGGTTTGTGTGTGCCAGGGTAGAGCTTGTGCACAGCTCTTTCTCCAATAGCTTACTTTGCAGTTCCCTGCCGAAGGGCCTTTGCACATGCTGGGGGTTTTTGTTTGCTTGTTTAGCGAAAAACTGTATGCCAGGCGCTCTTCTAAGCATATGACATATATTAATTTACCTGATCCTCACAATTACCCTATGTTTAAAAATGAAGAAACTGAGGCACAGATAGCTTAATCAATGTGCCCAAGATCACATAGCTGTTGAGTGGCACAGCTGGGAGCTGAGTGCAGCCAGCCTGGGTTAAGGTCTACTCTGTCACTACTCACCTCTGCCCCGAAGGTGCTACCTCACCCCACTCCCACCCCTGGCCTCTCTATGGCCTCTGTCTGATGACTCCTGCCCATGCTTCCTGCCTCTGCTGAAAGACCACTCCCTCCACTGACTGCCTGGCCTAAATGGCATCCTCATCCCTGCCCATGGAATAACCCCTTGTTCCACTCCTCACGTTCCTCCAGAGCTGAATACAGTTTGCTATTCTCTGTTTGCTCCATCGTCTGCCTCCCCCACTAGACAGTACATTCCAGGGGGGCAGGGGCCGTTTTCATATCCTAAGCCCCTGGAACAATGCAGACACATGATAGGTGTTCGATAAATATTCGTTGAAGGAATAAATGAACGGAGGCAGGGAGGGAGGAGAGAAACTAGACACTCCCTGCAGGCTGGAGCTGCCCCTCACTGTGCTCCATTGTCCCAGGAGTCTGGCCCATGGTCTCCTGGTGCATAGTAGAGCTCTCAAAATTGGTTGATGGACTGCATCAGCAGCTTGGTAGTCCTACCACCTTGAGCCCTGGGGCTGGGGCAGCCAGATGGGGCAGGGCTGGTGCCAGGCTTGGGGCAGGTAGGGACTTGGTACTCTGTAGCTACCAGCCTTTCCTCTGTCTACACTTATGCCTCTCCCCAACCCGACCCCTCCTTTCTCCCTTGTTTTTTTCCTTTCTGAGATGGAGCAATGAAATGATTTTTCTACTTGAGCAGTTTTCAATTTAGATTAAGAAAAATGTGGTCTGTAGCCACTCAGCAAGAGGGCCCGGCAGCCTCATCCCTCCGGGGACTGGGGGTCTCTCAGCCGTTGACAGAGCAGAGCTGGTTCTGGAAGGAGGAGAGTGAAGAGGGGTCTTCCCACCCTCCCACCCCCATCCCTCACACTCATTCCCATGACCTGGCCTCCTCCTGCCTTCCTGGGTAAGGGGCCAGGATCAGGAGTCATGCAGAGGTGGGTGTGTTCAGGCTCTAACCCTTGCAAACTTTGTGACCTCGGGTGGGCTTCGTACTTCTCTGAGCCTTCTTGTTTCTTTGATAAAGGGGTCAATGGCAAACTCTCTAATTTGGTCCCCGCCTCCCGCCCAGATCAAAGGGCTCCACCCCAGCCTTCCAGGCTGTGGAAGAATAAAGAGCAAGGACAACACAAGGACTTTCTGTTGGGGGTATGACAAAGTGGGCAGAGCCTCAAAAACCCCAGGGTGGGGCCAGAACACAGGAGAGAGGCTGAGGGTAAGGAAGGCTTGACCAGCACAAGAATAGATGGAAGGTTCCAAGGAGGCCCTCAAGGGGCCAGAGGTCAACTAAGGCCAAGGACGAGGGTGTCTGTGTGTGTGAAGGGGCAGGGGAGGAAAGAGGTAGAACTTTGAGGCCACAGCTCTTTTCTAATTCCGAAACCTTTATTCCTGGGATAGATTCCTGTGCTGTTTGTTAATGTTGCCTTTCAAAAAAAGAAACCACTTTTGCTTATGTGGGTAAATAATTAACTCTAGTTAGCAGCAGCTCTGGAGTCAAGCTTCCCTGGGTCCCATTTCCTGCTCCTCCCCTCGGTAGCTGTGTGATCTTAGGCAAGTCATTCGACAGTGTCTTAGCCTCCCCAAAATGAACGCATAATTTTCATATCGCTCTGCTTTTTGGGGTTTGTTTGTGTGAGGGTTTTTTATTTTGTAAATCAACTTTATTGAGGTAAAACTCATAAATGATAAAATGTGCCCATTTTAAATGCACATTTCAATGAGTTTTGACAAATTTATACACCCATATAACCATCATCATGAACAAGAAAATGAACGTGTCTATTATCTTAAAAAGTTCTCTTGTGTGCCTTCCCAGTCCTTCTGTTGCTTCTAAAATAAAAATAATGGGTTCTCCAGCCCCCATGACAGCAAGTCTGGGCATCAGATAAGCCGTACGGGGAGGTGTGCAGCACTCACGCTGTGACTTAGCCTGCGGGCTCCCACCCCCGCACTCGAACACACACTGCCGTGTGGACCCACGGACACACACATTCTTTCTGAGAAAACCCGCTGCTGCAAGATCTGAGGTGTGTTCTCTGACGCCGACAGCCCGTGGCGAGCCACTACACAGCCAGTCCCTCCTCACACGGCCAGCAGCTCCAGCTGCCAGCTGGGCTCCCTGGGTCACTCGCCATGTGTCTTCCTGTCTGACACCTTCAGGAGTTCGTGTACTCACTGCTCCAGGGGAGGCTCGTGCCTGCCACGTGTCACCCACCGTTGTATGCTTTGTGCCCTGCAGGGGCCTGGCACACAGTAGGTGCTCAATATCTAGGTGTAGAATGAATGGATGAGAAGGGGGGCTGCCAGCCAAGGGACGCCCCGATGACATGTGAGGAACATCATACACTTCATCCAACGGTTTCCCAAACGTCCGTCCTCCCAGGCCCACCTTCACGAATGTTGTGCCTGGGCGCTACCACTTCACTCACTTTACGTTAGCTCAACTAGCTTTGTTCTCTGTGTCTCACGTTAAACAACCACAGCACCATGGTTTCACCTGGTACGCATGGAAGTTCCATGTATAAAATATATAGATATATATATCACACATATGAGGTCTGTCTGGAAGAAGTCCAGCCTTTGTTAATGTAACAAGAATGGTTTGCATGACATCCGTGTAAACCGGCAGCCAAGGAGAGCGGACTGGAATGCGCGTGCGTGAACAATGATGACTTCACTGTACTAGTCAGTGAGGGCAGTAGACGCCTTTGAGTGAGCGTGTGTACTGTGTGGCTGTCACGTTCACAGTGAATGAGTGAATGAGTGAGTGAGCAACAAATCTGCATCAAATTTTGAGTGAAGCTTGAACATCCCTCCGTGGAAATTATTTGGATGATCCAGAAGGCTGCAGCTCTGGGCAACTGGTGATGGGCAGCTTCATCACGACCACAAACCTGCTCAGGCATCACGTCTCCTGCAGTTTTTTTGGCGAAACATCAAATCACCCAGGTGACTCAGCCCCTCTCTGGCCCAGATTTGGCACTCTTCAACTTCTGGCTTTTCCCAAAACTAAAGTCACCTTTGAAAGGGAAGAGATTTCAGACTGTCAATGAAATTCAGGAAAATAAAGCAAGGCAGCTAATGGAGACTGGGAGAACTGTGTGAGGTCCCAAGGTGCCTACTTTGAAGGGGACTGAGGCATCACTGTCCCAAGTACAATGTTTCTTGTATCTTGTGTCTTCTTCAACAGATGTCTCTATTTTTCATAGTGCATGGCTGGAAACCTTCTGGACAGACCTCATGTACATGATATCATACATATAACTTACTATTTTAATATGATTTCAAACTGTTCAGAGAAGTTACAAAGAAAAGCTCTACTCCCCTTCACCCAGGTTCACCCGTTGTACATTTTGCCCCATTTGCTTTCTCATTCTCTCTCTCTGTTTTTTTGTGCCTGCATAGCTATGTGTTTTGGAATTCACTTTAAAATAAAAAGTGTACTAGATGGCAGTACCACTCAATAATACTCATTGTACCCCTTACTATGTGCTTCCCTGCAAAGGACTATACTTCCTGCCTCACTGGCTGTAGGTTTGGCCACCTGACGTGCTTTGGCCAATGAAATGCGAGCAGAACCGTTGTGGGCCGCCTCTGAATGGAAGCTTTATGAGCCGTCATGTGGCTCTGCCAGTGTTCCTTTCCCAGTGCCGTGTAACCAGGAGTGTTTGAGGCAGCGGCTGCCCCTTTAGTGTGGCTCTCAGCATGATGACAGGGAGGGGAAACAAAGCAGACCCACGACTGGCATGCAGTGTGAGCAAAAAATAAAACCTTATGTTGCAAGCCATTGAGATTTATCTGTGGGACGGTCAATCGTTACAGCATAACTATATGCTGACAGATACAAATGCATCACTATGAAAATGAAAAATGTTTACATGGCACCTAAAAAACCTGGTATTAGCCACGGTGACCCCCAAAATTATGGTTGAATAGCCCATTTAATAGAGGAGGAAATGGGTGCTCCCAGTGGGTAAGTGGTTTGCCCAAAGCCTCTCAGTAAGGGAAGGTGGCAGAGATGGTCGGGGCACTGCCGTCTGGGGGCTCAGTCTACGGGACAGACAATGGAACTGTCATTTGGCAAAACAGCTGTCAGGGATGCCCCTCCTAGACCAGCTTCTCTCCTTGCAGCGTGCCTATCTTCTCTCCCTGGTGCCTCCAAAACCACCAGGAGCCCTTCTGGGCCCATTCCTGGAGCTTCTCACAGATGAATGCCAGGTGATTCCTCTGAAGGAGTTCGCTACTAAGTAAAGGTGTTAGCTGTTATGAAAATGCCAGCATAACTAAGGTATTAGCTAATAAGGATTAACACTTCTCAGAGTGTTGGCATATCAATAAGAAACCTCAGGAAGACCCCACAGTATCAAGAGCCTGAGGAACAGAACTCAAGCGGTGGCAGGATAATTTGGTTCTGCAATTCTTTCTGCCCCTGTCGGGAACTGGGCCCTGAGCTAAGACATGCAGCTAACATGTTGCGTGTACATAGGGCTTCACAGTACACACAGCACTCGACAGCTCACAGAACACTTCCTCATCCATCATCAGCCCAGTGAGCTAAGACTTTCTATCACGGCCAATGAGAGAGCTGAAGTCCAGAGAGGGGAACGAGTTACTCAAGGTCATGTGAGTGAGGGGGCTGGGCTTGCTTCCAGCATTACCTGACTCCCACTCCGTGCTCCTTCTGTGGACCCCAACATCCTACCACAAGTGGAGGAGTAACCACGGGGGGCCAGAGCATCTCAGTTCACATCTGCCTTCCTCCTGAGCCTAAGATGGGCTCTCACCTCAAGGAGGCAGGGTCAAAGCCAGGCTGGCTCTTAGAATAGCCATGTCTTTCCTGCTAACTTGTACTCACCTTTTCAGATTCAACTTAGGCATCACTTCTTCCTAGAAGCCTTCTCAGATGGCCATGCACAGCCTCTCTTTGGGCCCCCAATATATAGAACAGGTCTCAGTCCTACACGTTGCATCAAAATTATCTCTTTACAAGATGGAGAAATCTATGTGCCACCAGTGCCGGGCACACAGTGCAAAGTGGAGGAAGCTGCCGTAAGTGCTTGCTTGCTGTATGAACGAATGAGTGAATGGCTTCCATGGTTCATAGAGAAAACTCACAAAAGTAAACTCCATTGTTCACCCTCCTGGAGTAAGACTTATACAGAATGTGGTCAATTTTTTATTGATTGATTTTGAGAGAGAAATTGATTTGTTTTTCCACTCATTTATGCATTCATTGGTTAACTCTTGTATGTGCCCTGACCAGGGATCAAACCCACAACTTTGGTGCATTGGGAACGACACTCTAACCAACTGAGCTACCTGGCCACGGCCTCAAAATGTGGTCATTTTAAAGTGAAACAAGAGATGAGCTTTTCTCATTTCCTAAAAAACTCTGATATTTTACTATTCATCAGCAATAGTTGATTTTTGTCTCTTTGGGTGCCTCTGCACGTGTGAATGTGTGTACAGACCGTGTCTCCCAGTCAGCATTTCCCAGGTATCCTCTACGGACTAGGGAGGGTTACAGCTCGTGAACAGAATGCTTTGTAATAAAGAACCGTCAGACTGGACAGAGGAAGTGACATTATGAGAGCACAGGAGCGGGGCGGGGGGGGGGGGGGTGCCCAGAGTGGGATGAAACCACAGAGGGGACAAGCTACATTTTTAGGACCAGGAACCATGGAGGAGACACAGCCACTGGGGAAGCTGGAAAAAGCAGAGAGAGCAGAGAAATGGCCTGGCTTCTCCCTCCTGTCTGCCCTCCAATCTCTGCGTGCTATGATCTGGGAAGAAAATCAAAGGTGGGGCCTGCTCTTAAAGCTTGTGGGGCATAGAGCCTCATTTCACGGAGGGTGTTCCTCAACATGCTGTCCTGCAAAACACTTCCTGAAAAAACGATTCTGAGCCAGATCAAGTCTGGAAATGCTGTTAAGCTCCCGGAGCACAGTAGAGGTCTAGAGGCCTTCTTCCTTGTCTTGTAGTGAGCCTCCCAGCTCTGGAAGTGTGCAAGCTGGGATTGCACCAATACTTCACACGGTATTCGAAGGGGCCCTCCTAGCTCTGGTTATCCAGTTGGACTAAATGGTGTTTAAGGCCCTCCACAGCTCTCCTCCCTCAGCTCTGTTAATGGCTCTACTGTCCTCCCAGTCCCTTGAAACATGAAGCTACCTATAATGCCATCAAGACAGGGTCCTTGAAGGTCCTCATCAAATACCACCTCCCTTGTGAAGTCACCCCAGAAGCCCCAGCAGGAAGGAGAGTTCTCTTCCCATCACTCTGCATGGCTTTTCATCCCTGCTGAATACGGCCGCCCTCATGTTGGCTGGCTTGTGTCTGTGTCATATCTGGTCTGCTGGACTAGAGGGTGGAAACTGAAACCCATTCACATGCCCCTTTATACCCCAACCCAGTGCCTTGTTCGTAACAGATATTCAATAGGTGTTAGGTGACAGGGTGGACAGGTGAATAGATGAGAAAATAAAAGCAAGGAAGGAAGAGAAGAAAGAAAGAAGACAAAGAAATGGAAGACAGGGAGTAAGGATGGGTGGACAGATGGAAGGCAAGAGTATGGATAAATGTGTGGATAGGAAGATGGATAAATATAAGGATGGATGGATGGATGGATGGATGGATGGATGGATGGGTGGATGGATGGGTGGGTGGGTGGATGGATGGATGGATGGGTGGGTGGGTGGATGGATGGGTGGGTGGGTGGATGGATGGATGGATGGGTGGGTGGGTGGATGGATGGGTGGGTGGGTGGATGGATGGATGGAAGAGCGGATGGGTAAATAGAGCAGGGACTGGATGGATTGACGGGTAGATGGATAAACAAATGCATAGAGACTATGAGGTACTATGTAGTAGTTGCTTAAGAATTGATATGTGGGTTCAACAAATTGGTTGGAGGGGGGGCCTTGACACTATACTTGCAGAACACTTTTACGTAAGATTCAGAGACTCTCACTTGTTCCAGGTGAAAGAAAGGAGGAAGAGGCAATGGGAATGATGCAGAGTTAAAGTCCCACTAAGCCACCCCGAGACACTGCCACTGGTATGACTAGAGTAATAATGTAAGATAGCAAGATCCTGAAAATCTGAGCACCTACAAAGATTCAAAGGTTTTCAGGTTCTGTGTTTCTAAGACTTAGCATTTAAGACTCTGTGTCTTTAAGAACTCTTTTACTTCAGAGCAGGCTGACAACTGTCGGGGAGCTGGGCGGTGGGGATGTGGGAATTGAGCAAAAAAAGAAGGAAAAAGAAAACTTCATGGACACGGACAGCAGTGCGGTGATTTCCTGAGGGAGGGAAATCGGGGAGGTGGAGGAGGGTGTGGGGGGACAAATGTGACAGAAGGGGACTGGACTTGGGTGGTGAACACACAGTGCAGTGCACAGATGCTGTGTTGTAGAACTGTGCACCTGAAACCTGTGTCATTTTGTTAACCACTGTCACTCCAATACATTCAATAAAAGGGGAAAAAAGAATTTAAAACATTCTTTATCTCCACCGACTTGAGCAATACGCCAGGCACTGTTCTAAGCCCTTTACAAAGAGTAGCTCCTTTCATCTCCACAACTAGTCATAGTAAGACACTCTCATTATCCTCTTTTTAAAAAAAGATTTATTTTACTTTTTAGAGAGGGGAAGGGAGGGACAAAAAGAGAGAGAAACATCAATGTGTGGTTGCCTCTCACATGGCCCCCACTGGGGACCTGGCCCACAACCCAGGCATGTGCCCGGACTGGGAATCGAACCTGCGACCCTTTGATTCACAGACCGTGCTCCAGTTGAGCCACGCCAGCCAGGGCTCTCTCATTATCCTCTTAATGAGGCACAAGGATGTTGAGTAATTTGCCTTCGATCACATGGCTAATAAGCAGGGGGACTTGTACTTGAACCCAAGGCTAGTTAGGGTCCACAGTCCATGCATTTCACTGCATAATCCTGCCTAAAGGAACTAAGGATCCTGTACACCTAAGTTTCAAAAATTCAGCACTCAAGGACTGAAAGGCCTACAGTTCGGTGGCTCTGAGTGCCTCTACACCCAGGAAGCTGGGTCTTTCTCCTGGAAAAGGCTAGAAGGAGCCTTCAGAATCCGAGGAAGGAAGGGAGGGGAGCCCAGCTGGCTCCTGCAAGCACCAGCCCAGCTGATGCCAGGCGCCTGGCCGTCAGTCTTCCTGTTAACCTTGCGGGAAAAACACATTTGTGGCAGATAACAGGCACAAGAGTGTGTGCCTGCCCTCCGCCCGCTCCCGAGCCTGATGGATGGGCTACATGGGCCCCCCCTGACCTGTGTGTGTACCGTTATCTGCTCGGCCAAGGGAGGCTTTTCATCATGTCGACAGCTTGGCAAGGCACACCTGCTGGGCCTGTGTCAGCCAGAGCCTCCTGAGTCCCAGGAGGAAAGAGAGGAGGTAATGGGAGGGGCAGGGCAGAGAAGAAGACCAAGAACCCCATGACAGCAGCAACTCAGACCCAGAACTGGCCCTGAGGGTGGCACTGAATTCTGGCCACGAGATGGGTCGCTTCTGTTTCTGGTGATACCATGGATGTGCTGTGCGACTGTGGGCTAGTTACTGAACCTCTCTGGGCTGTAAAATGAGATTATGTTTCACACCCAGTCACTAGGTGCTGTCAGTTCTATCTCCCAGTCTGTCATGATCCTGTCCATTTCTCACCATCATCTGCACTGAGACCATCCTGGTCCGGGCCACCATCCTCTCTTGCCTGGATTCCTTGCTTTCTTTCCTGACCCCGATGCTTTTTTCTACACATGCCAGCCAGAGGGATCTTTATTTACAAAATCAGATGACATTGACACCGTGCTTAAAACCCACCCATGGATCCCTGCCACACTTGGAAATAAATCCAAACTCCTTTCCCAGCCCCTGCAGATTCTGGCCTTCCCTCCCTGCGCAGCACCCCATCACACCTGCTCACCGACTTACCGGGTTCCAACCACACTGCTTTGTCCCCTCCCACCTCCTGGTCCTCGCACATGTCTGTTCCCTCTGATGAGGAAGCTCTTTCCCCTGCGCTCTGCACAGCTGGCCAGCTCCTTATCATCCACAGATCTCAGCTCAGTTTTCACACCCTCTGAGAGGTCTTCCAAGGCTGAAATACTACCTCAGACCCCAATCCTACTCTATATAGCACCCAAACTATGCCGTTCCCAACCTTCTTATACCCCAATCATGTTGTTAATTTATTCGTGCATTTATTTATTGTCTGTCTTTCCCATTAGAATGTAAGCTCCAAAGGGTCATGAGTTCCTCTTTATCCGCCACTGTGTCCCTGGATGCTTCCTCAGTACTAAGCCATAAATTCTCTTCCACCCCAGGGTCTTTGCACCATCTGTCCCTCTGCTTAGAACCCTCTCCCCCTAGTTAACTCCTATTCATCCTTTAGATCTATGGCAGATTATATTTTCCAAAGACCATCACAACAAAATCTTTCATCTTCCATGTTCTTCATAAAATATGGCCTTGATACTCTTCCCCTTGATTTGGGGTGGGCCTATGACTTGCTTATAATGAATGGGATACAGTGAAAGTGACCATGGGACACTTCTGAATGAAGGTCAAGGACACTGGCTCTGCAGCCCTGAGCAACCATGTGAGTGGCGTGACTGTCCAGAGGACACCACGCAATGAGGAAGCCCAAGCTAGCTTATGCGGAGAGACCACATGCAGAAGACCCAAGACTACATGTGGAGAGAGAAGGACATGCCCCGCAGCCCCCAGCTGCTCCAGCCCCAGCCACCATCTGGCTGAAGCCTGGCGAGGGACCCTGAACCAGAACTGTTCAGCAGGGCCCTTCCAGACTTCCTGGTCCACAGAAACCGTGAGCAACAACAACATCACGGCTGCTGTGTTAGCCACAGGATCACTGATGACACAGTGTAGGTGACCAGTACAAGGACTCAGCTCACGCAGCACCTCCTCTGGGAAGCCCTCCCTGACTAGAAACACTAGACCAGGAACCCCTAGTTCTTTTTTATTTTTCTTTATAATATATCACAGTTGGAAATTATACAGTTATTTACATGCTGGTTGATTTTTGACTCTCTCTCTTCCACTAACGTGCACTCTGTGAGGGGGGGAGGGGTCATTGTCTTGCTCACCAGCCCTTTGAACAGTGCCTGACTCATAACAGATGCTCAGTAAAAACCAATGAATTAATGATTTCTCTAAAGTATCACACCAGCCTTGCAAAGTGAGCTCTATTTTCTCCATTTGGCAGGCAAAGAACCTGAGATTCAGAGATGTTTCATCCTTGTTCAAGGTCACATAGCACAGCCAGATCCTAGCCCTCTGACCCTAGAGCCAGAGCCCATCTCCCGATAGGAGGGGAGGGAGTAGGTGCTGGGATCCCAGAAGGGGGAGCTCAGAGGGACTACAGTGTCCTTTTGTTTTATACTCAAAGAAAGACAGGCCCAGAGAGGTGAAGGGACCTTCCCCACGTCACAGAGCTCATTGATATTCTGGATGGGACAAGCCCCAGAGCCCATACTCCTGGCCTAGAGCTCCGCTGCCTGCACCCTCGTCGCTGCCCTGAAGGGCTGCTGTGCAAACAGGCCAAGGCTAGACTCAGGAGGGTCTGAGACAGGAAAATACATTGTCCCTTTGGGGAGAGGAAAACCCCAATTTCCATGTACAGAGCAAAGGAGACAAGAAAAGCAATTATTTATGGAAATCTAAAAGATACCTAGAAGCCTAAAAGATATTTCTCTTGGCAAGCCTATGCTATTATCACCATGTTCCACAAGAGGAAACTGAGGCTGAGAGCAGTGGAAGACTTACCCAAGGTTACCAGGATTGTAAGTGGCAAGGTCAAGATTTGAACCAGATTTACCTAAGCTTCTTCCAGTATGCCAGGCTTCCTCGCCAGGAGCTAAGAAAGCCTTGAGGTCACATAGGAACAAGGAATCACGGAGGGCTGCATGTAGAAGGGAGCACCCGAGCTGAGCCTTGAAAGAAGTAGTACGATTTCCAAAGACTGCGCTGGGAAGAGATTCCAGGTGAAGAAGCAGGTGTGGGCAAGGTCAGGAGGGGGACCTGATGATCCTGAGGGAGGTATGTAGGCTGAGGCTCGAAGTGGGGGGCTGGGCCAGGCCTCAGCAGCCGGAGTGAGGACTGAACCTGCCGTTCCTGCCCTCCCTCACCTCTGTAGCCCCCAGTCACCTTCCCTGGCGCCCACCCCTCCACCCCTGCCCCTGCCTCAGCCAGAGCAAGGACCGGAAAATAGATGAGTCTGTTTATGAAGCCCATAATGTTGCCAGCAAAACAAGGCACTCAGCAGAGCAGCTCGGCGCCTCTAATGGGATATTATTTATGTCATTTTCCTCCCAGCGCTGGAGTCATTACCGCCTGGGATGGTGCTCCGTCACCCTCCACTCCCCCAGTGATGTTCCAATGTCATGCTGAAGGATGTGTGCTGTGGTCGTCCTGGCTGGACCTGGGGGCAGAGGGGCTGGGCTGGACGGCAGGGCAGTCCCCTGCTCTCTGCCAATGGGAGGCCGCAGGGCCCACTCCTGCCAGTGGGATCTAGCTTGTCCTGAGCTGCTCTGGGTGCTGGCCACCCTGCCAGGCATTAAGGGTCCTCCCATGGCTCCCCATTGCCCTACAGATAAAGTCCCCTGTCACCTGTGGGTCAATAAGGCCATGGCTCCCACCCACCTGTCTACCTTCAGCTCTGGCCACTTGTGCATAATTTGCAGACTTGAGCAGACCTGGTACACCAGGCCCAATTTACGTATCTTCCCAGACTGACTCAGTCCCACCTGTTCCCTTGTGCTCAGTGACAAGCTTGGCCACTGCCTTTGCTGCATCTTCTCACCAGCTTCCTCAGCCTCCCCTCGGTGAGGCCCAGCCTTCATCCTGGCCTCCAGCGAGCCGAGCTGCAGCAGCTGACACGTGGATCCAATCCAGTCTGATAGAGGCTCTGGCTCCTTCTGTCTTGTTCACTTTCAGATAAAGCCCCATCCATGGGATGTGGGACCCAGCTTCTTCAATGGCTTCCCTGAGGCGCCAAGGAACAACACCCCAAGGAGCACGCTGGGACTACTGACACAGTCAGGACAGAGCAGGGAGCCGCAGTCTAATAGACTATTCTAAAGAGCGGAGGCTGCTCTGGCTGGTGTGGCTCAGTGGTTGGGTGCTGGTTTGTGAATCAAAGGGTCACCACTTTGGTTCCTGATCTAGGGCATGTGCCTGGGTTGCGGGCCAGGTCCCCTGGTTAGGGGCTCATGAGAGGCAACCACACATTGATGTTTCTCTCCCTCTCTTTTTCCGTCTCTTCCTCTCTAAAAAGTAAATAAATAAAATATTTAAAGGCAAATAAAAAAAAGAAGTGGAGGCTCCATGTGGTTTGTGGATATGCCACCCCGAGTGGCGCAGCGCCCCGCTGCCCTGGCTCAAACACCTGCGGCCAGCTCAGAAACACATCCACTCATACTGGCCTCCCCCTCTCCCCGCCTCCCCCTCTCCCTGCCTCACCTCCCTCTCCCCCTCATTCTTTTGCCCCCATGATACATGCGCGCTTTGCTTCAGCCTTTGTGTTCAACTCCAATTTCACTACTTCTTGCTCAAGTATCTGGAACAAGTTAAGGAACCTCTCTGAGCTGCAATTTCCTCAACTGCAAATGAACAGAATATTAGTCCCTACCTCCCGGGGCTCTTGCACGTCCCCGGTCAATATCAGGACAGCCTGCATTTCCTCCACCAGGCACCTCTTCCCTGTGCCAGACCCCGGCCCGTGCTGTCGTCTTTGCGAGGAACAGTCTTATGACAACCCCATTCGTCCTCCATGGAGACCTTAGATATCATCACCGGGGGACGCTCCTGCTCCCCCAGATTGGGTCAGCGCCCCTCCTTTGGACCCTACAGCCCCATTCGCTTCCTCCCTGATTTCACTGAACGTCGAACTGCGTCTGTCCGTCTCAGCAGACTGAAACGCCCCTGAGGGCAGGGTGGTGCGTGCTCACCTTTCCTCCCCCGGTGCCCAGCACAGCGCCTGGACGCAGTGTGGGCTGCACACGCGTGCGTTCAAGTCCTCCTTCCGGAGTGAGCGGATGGCCTCATCTCATCCTCGCCGCAGCGCGGTGTTGCAGGGATTACCATCGCCTTCTCATTTTCTGACTCGTCCGCTTCTGTTTTTATCTCTTTAAATTTCTCCCTTCCATTTGCTTTGGCTTTATTGTGTTATACTGGGAGTGCCTTGAATTGAAGTTTTAATTAATTAATTTTTTAAAAGTCTTGCTTTTTAACAAATGTGTTACCAGCTAAAGATTTCCCTCCAAATATTATCTTGTCTGCGTGCCACTGATTGGGATATGACACACTCTCATTACCTTTCCGTCCTGAATGGCTTGTGTGTGTTTTCATTTTACAAATCAGGAAACTAAGAATCAAAAGGTCTTGCCCAAGATCACAAAGTGAGAACAGGGCAGAGCTGGAATTTGAGCCCAAGATAGGAAGTATTCGTTCATTTCTGTCTCTCTGTCTGTCTCCCCCACCCACTCCTGCTCAGGGCCTCATACTGAGTAGGGACTTGTGAGTTGTTCTTTTCTCAGCCACCCCCATTTTTTGCAGATGAAGGAGCATACCCAGAAAAGCATACTGACTTGCCCAAGGTCACACTACTGGTAGGTGAAGGGGCTGGATTTCCACCACCAGGCTGGGTGGATGCTTGGAGTATCTGAGGGTCAGAGATACCAAAGGAGGAAGCAGGAGACAAAGGCTCCAGGTTTTCACTGCCCTTTCCTTCCCTGGTACCCTCGTGGGGTCAGAGGTGGGCACCAGGACAGGTATCCAGCTGGCCTATGCCCATCAGTGAGTAGCTTGGGCCTGGGTGCCACTGCCAGCCCCATGCCGCCCCTGACATTCTGCCTGAGCCTAAGCATCACCAACCTGGAATATCAGCCCTCTTTGGGCAGCCCTCTCCACCTCCTGTCTCCTTGACCCCACCCAGGCCTCCTCAGACATTGTAAATCCCCGAATTGGCCATGCCCCACCTGGTTCAAACCCTCTCAGTGGCTCCCATGCCCCTTGCACAGGCTCCAAAGTCCTGCTTCAGTATTCAAAGATCCCTGGTCTTATCTCCTCTCCCTGCTTGCTTCGCACACATACAGCAGGAACCCAAAGCTCCTCCCACACCTCTGCCCTGCTCCTCCACAGGAACGCTGGGCTCCTAAGAGCTCTGCTCACTTGCTGCCCCCCCTGAAACTCTGGCCCCGACCTTTCACATCAGGATCGCTTGCTCCTTCCCAGCAGGCCCTTGGCAGGTGCTCTCCCCCTCCGTTACAGCACATACACTGGTCATCGCAGATCCATGGCCCTCACTCACCGAGCACCCGGAGTACCGGTGCTGTGCTAATGCACATTTGAAGGCACATCCTCCTAGACTCCTTACAACACCTTTGTCCACCCCCATTCCACAGACGAAGAAACTGAGGCTCAGAGGTATCAGAAATTCTACCAAGCTCACACACCAAGCAAGCCCAGGCTTTCTGACTCCAGAGCCAATCATCGTAACTCCTTTGTTGTGCCCCTTTGCTGTGAGTCCCCCCACTTTAAGGGGCAGGTGGGGGGACTGTGTGGTTCTGTTAGATCCCACCAGCACTTAATCCAGTGCCTGAACTTGTGGGTGCATTTATTAGCATCCATGCGTTTTGAATGAAGTGAGAGATCACAAAGAGTGTCTGAGTCCTAAACACACTCTGCACTTTACTGAGGACCTACTATGTGCTGGGCACTGTTCTGGGTATCAGGAATAGAGCAGTGAATAAAACCACAACATCTCTGCCCTCGAGGAGTCTGGGAGAGGAGACAATCCACTGGGGAGAAACCGGCAACCAAAGATGAGTGAGTAAAGGGCTGAGAGTCAGATCACAAAAAGGGCTATCGAGAGGAATGGAGTGGGGTGGCATGTGGGTGTCCACAGTGCAGGACAGAGGCCCCTCTTCTGGGGCGCCCGGGGAGAAACTGATCCGACAGGAGACAGACCACCATTTGGGGGACAAGAGCAGCGTGGAGGGGGAGGGTAGGAGAGCAGATGGGGTGGGGGGCCCAGGGCGAGGTCCCACTCCCTCCCTCCTCCCACTCACCTTGCCCTCACTCCCTTCACCTCCCTGCCTGGCATCTAACCTCAGAAAAAATGGCCCATGGGAGGAGCCTTCCACACCCCCCCGCCCCTTCCAACCTCAACTGTGACACGGCAGCACTAACAGTGGCAGCGTGACGGGAAATGGCAGCCGAATTGCTACCTCCTCGTGCACCTGGTCTATGGTCCTTGCTGTTTTCACTCCTCACCTCTGGCCCAGGGCTGCAGGGCGGGGGAGGAGGGCTGTTCTCTTCCGGCCTAGCACACAACAACCTTGGCAATGACTCCCTTGAGGGTCCCCAGAGGAGGAGTGGGTTTTGGGACCTGCATCACTACTTTTTATCTGGCAGCCCCAGAGCTCAGGTCACAGCCTCCAGGAAGCCTCAGGCATCCCGGTTTTCTTCAGGGTAGGGTATGAGAGGGGACTGACCTTCAGCAAGACCTCTGTGCCAGACGTTTCACTTACACAATTTCCTTCATCCCTCACAATCATCCTATTGCTCCATGTAAGAAATGAGAAAACTAAGGCTCAGAGAGGTTAGTTGATAAGCCCAAGATCACACAGCAAGTAAAAGGCAGATCAGGATTTGCACTCAGGTGGGTCTGATTCAAAGGCCTTTGCTTTGTCCTCTAGAACTCTGGACTCCAGGATCATTCTTTCTGTCTCTTGAAACTCCTAGCAAAGTCCAGGGCAAGCCATGAGTGAGCTACAGAATACATTAGGTCTCAGAGGAGCTGGGGCTATGAGACCAGACAAGACTTAAGTTCTAGTCCTGACTGGGCCACATCATAACTCTGACACCTCAGGCAAGTCTCTGTCCCTCGCTGGGCCTCAGTTTCCCCATCTGTAAAGTGGACAAAAGGATACCTTTTCTCTTGACCTGTTTTTTTTTTTTTTAATTTTATTTTAATCATTGTTCAAGCACAGTTTTCATCTTGACCTGTTTTTAAAGGTGGGTGAGATAGATGCCGGGCAAGAAAGTCTTTGCATCAGGCAGACAGTGCAGTCACAGCGCAATCAAAATCCAGGAGGGGGTTAAGGAGAAAGGAGCTTTTGTTGTTCCAGCAGCGGTGGCAGCATCTTTGCAGTGAACTTCACCTGTTTACAGTCCATTAGAAGCCATTATTGCTGTGTCTGGGGCAAATGCACACCCCTGACCTTGACGCGTGTCTGACAGCCGCCGGCAGCAATTTGGGGAATAGGAGTCACTTTGGCAGCATTTAAAGAACCACAAGTGGCTGGAGGCCTCTTCCAGTGCCCTTCTCCCTCCCAACTCCTGGTCCACAACCTCTGCCGGCCAGAAGGCAGAGGAAGGGGCCCAGTCCAGGTTCCAGGTGCTCAGCCATCCCCCAGCCCTCTTGGGGTGGGTCTCCAGGTCACCACCTTGAATTTTCAACCTTAGTAGAGCCACAGTGAGTGAGGACGAAACAAATAGACAACTTGGGCTGCAGGGACATCAGAGGAGTTTGATCCAGCCCCCTCCTAGGATCCAAGAAAGGAAGAGACCTGCCCAAGGTCAGAGACAGAGAGCCAGAAGGACAGCTGAGCTACCTTGGCTTTGAGATGCTGATGGTGAGAACTCTAGGCAGTGGCCAGTGGCCTGTTGGCAGCAGGCGGGACAGAGGAGGGTTTCATGTGATACTGCAGTTGTCACCTCTGGCTTCAAGAAAGGCAGACTCTGGATGTGGGTGGCTCCAAGCCAAGGCTCTTCTCACCAGCTTCCAAGGCCAGGGAGTGCAAAGGAGGGAGGACAGGAGACGCTGCTGCCATTGCAAAATCAGCACATTTGTCTCAAATTCTTTGCTTTCCTTTTCTGCCCAGCTCCCCTTTTATGCTTTTTTAAAAACTTTCCCCCAAGTATTCAGTGTTCCCAGATTTTCTCTTTATTCCTCTTCAATAAACTCTTTTTTCCAGAAAATGTCATTTATCCTCAAGTGTAAGCTACTGACAACTCTAAGTTAGTGGCATTCCCTCATATTTTAGCAGGACTTTAAGAAGGAGGTAGGAAGAGAGCCACACATCCCCCCTCCCCCAGTTAATTAGAAGTCTGTCTTTCCCTGGTAAGTTCTTAGTTTTCCAGGCAGCACTTAAAAATTTCTCCCTCAGGAAGCCTTCCTCCACCCTCCAGGCTGAGCTGGGCCTCTCTCCTACACCTGCCTAGAATTGAGTTCCTTCTCTTTGGAGACCTCCATCTTTTGGTGTGACTATTTGCTACACATCCGTCACCCACATTAGACTATGAGGTCCCCAAGGGCACCTTTTTTGCTCTCCAGTGCATATCCAACACCTAGGAAAGTCCCTAGAACATGAGATGCTCAATAAATATCTTTTGCATGAATACATGACGTGTTGAGTGAAAGAAACCTGAGGTAGCTATGGATTCTGGACTCGGTCTTCATTCCATAACAAACAGCCCCCTGAAAGCAGTGACACTCGCCTATGACACCAGTGGATCCTGTTGTTGCTCCATCCATACCCCTTTTCCCAGGCGGGCCTGCCCATCCCCCTGCTTCTGTAGCTCAACAGCTGCCCCCTTCTTTGCAAACTTGCCCTTAGCTGACCAAGGTTATACCCCTACTCTCACCCCCAGGCAGCCTACAGCCAACGATGGCTGACAATGGGGTACAACAGGCTGGCAGCCTTGCCTCAAGTCAGGGACAACCCTGTGGGGCCACTGATGCTTCAGGGCCCTCTCTGGGTCAGGCTAAGGATAGACTTGACCTGATATAATATCCTTGCTTATCCTCTTCCCTTTCCCTCTCCTCTCCCTCCCTCCTTGGTGGTTTTTCTAAAGAACACTTCTTCAATAAACCCCGTGCACTGAGTCCCCCTCTGCTCTAGAACCCCAGCCCGAGACCAGCACTTCCCAAGTCTGTCACGGGCTCTTGGTTCACGACCTCTCCCTGTCAGGGAATTAATGTTTATGAAGCACTCACTATGTGCCAGAGTCCACGCTGGACACTTTACATCTATCACAACCACCTGATGAGATAGGTCCTATCATTAACCCTATGTTATAGAGAAAGAAACTGAGGGTCACAGAAGGGTCATGACTTGCTCAAGGTCATATGGTTGATAAACGGTGAAAAGGGGATTTGAATCCAGTTCTAACATATGAAGCGATGATGGCTACCTATCATCGTAAAGCAGGATGGCTATAGTTGTAACAGTACAGAAAAAAGGGAAAATTGGGAGTTGGAAGGGTAGTAAAGAAGACTCCTCAAAGGAGGAAACATTTGAATCTTGAAGAATGAAGAGGAGCCTTTCGAGTGGATGAAGAAGAGGGAGGGCCTGCAAGACAGAGGGAACAGAATGCGCAAAGGCAACGAGGCCGAAATAAGCATGTGTTTCACGTGGTTCCAACAAAGAGTATGACGTACGTTGAAAGATATGCTTCAGATATAGGCTGGGACTGGAGCCTCAAAGGCTTTGGGTGCTACGTTAGAAAAACTGGACTTTGTCCTGTAGGAAGGTAGGTACCACTCTTGGGTTTTAAGCAGTAAAGGAACATGGTGTATGTCTGTTTAGGAAACATACTCGTGTCCACAGTGGAAGATGGATTAGAGAGAAAGCCTTGATCCAGGAGGCTATTTAGGGAAAAGAGGGTGAGGTTGCCTTTTAAGGCTGTGACGATAAAGGAAAGTAGGTAAATTCAAGACAGAGTGATTTGGGAGATAAAAATAGCAAGTGTAGGAGGACGGACTTGGGAGATGAGGGAGAAAGAGGAGGCTGGGATAATGCCCAGGTATCTGTCTTGGGCAGAGCCTCTTTCTGAAGCGAGAAAAAAGGACAGCTTTGGAAGGAGAGTGAGCTCAGTTTTGGACATGCCAAATATGAGGGTTTCTCCAGGGGGGGTAGACACATGGTGTATCTGTCCTGAAGCCCAGGAGACAGTTGGCAGTTGATGTCCTCTGTCAAAAACTCTGATGGGCTCCCTGTGACATCATAGAAGTGGAGGGTACAGTGAATGAAGCCTTGACCGTGGAAATATTTATTGGTCTAACTCAGTCTTTTGTTTTGAACTTACTGTCCCAGGTGAGTTTGCCAGAATCAAATTCTTTCAGACTAAGCTCTTTGGACCTTTTCAAAACATTTTTAGGATGATGAGCTTCCTGCTGCTCGGTGTCTCCTTCCCCACCCCCCATCCTGCCACCCAATCCGTTACCCACCTGTCCCCCACATCACCTTTCCAAAAAAAGAAAGGGGAAAAAACGGTGGAATGGATGATTTGGGAGCAGAAAACCTCCAAATGGGGAGGTTATATCCTCGAGACAGCAGCATCAATCACCACATTTTCATTATTAAGTAACATCGCGGTATGCTGGGCTGATTCTGCACCTTATCTGAACCTAGCAGCTGTGCCCTAAATTCCAGCCGTGGCGCCTGTCTGCAGGAATTCAGTTGCCTGTGTTTAAAATGAGTGTTAGCATCTATCATTTCCCCACACCAAATGGTTTTGTGTCAGTGGTTGGCAGTGCTAATCCGTCACTGGGGTACTCCACTGCCCAGCTCGATACCCTCTTCGTCACTGTTGGGGAGAGAGGAATGGGAGGCCCCCAGGATGGGGGAAATGTCACCGTGAGGACAACTGCAACATTTGGGACTCATCCACACACACACAAATGAGGGTAGGAGGAATTCCATCTGTGTCTACTGCAGGCTCTGACTGGCTATCCCGCTGATTCTTGGCAGTCAGGGGTCCTCCATCACCTATTCTTGGGTCAGTTGTGGTAGTTGGTGGAACCTGGTCACAGAAGACCACAGGTCATGGCTCTGTCCGTGGTGCTGAATGGCTGTGGTGCTCCGAGGGTTTTCAGATCTCTGGGAGGGTTCAGAACCACAGAACACTCACTGAAGAGAACCACACACCATCTGGTATGGCATGTCTCAACCACTTTTGAGGGTCATAACCCTTTTAGGACCCTCAACTCACAAAACCATGCGAAACCCAAATTTCGCATACACAGACCAAAATTAGCCTATTATTTTATGGGGTTCATGGATCTCAGATACGGTTGAACTTCTTCATTTGACAGAGGGAGTGGCTGAGCCTCATGGAGAGGAGGCTGTTTGTCAAAGCATGTGGAGTGAATGGGAAGAATCTTGGGCAAGGTGAATGAATCTAAGGGAGTGAGATATAGTTGAAACCAGAAGGGCTTAAACCCAGGGGTTTGAGTCAGCTGGTAGTTACTAGTTTTGTGGCTTGTGGCATGTCGATACACTCCCCCAAATTCCATTCTCTCATTAAGGAAACTGGATGATTGATGGGAGTGCAGACCGGTGCAGCCACTGTGGAAAGCAGTATGGAGATACCTCAAAAAATTAAAAATGGATCTGCCTTTTCACCCAGTGACCCCACTTCTGGGAATATATCCAAAGGAACCCAAAACACTAATACAAAAGAACATAAGCACCCCTATGTTCATTGCAGCATTATCTATAATCACCAAGATATGGAAGCAGCCCAAGTGTCCATCAGTAGGTGAGTGGATAAAACAACTATGTTTGGTAAAACAGCGTTGACACAATGGAACACTACTCAGCTGTACAAAAGAAGAAAATGTTATCCTTCGCCACAGTATAGATGGACCTGGAGAACATTATGCTAAGTGAAATAAGCCAGTCAGAGAAAGACAAATACCATGTGATTTCACTCATATATGGAATCTAACAAACACACTGAACTAAAGGTAAACAGAGACAGACTCATAGGTGGAGAGCAGGGTGACAGCTAAGGTAGAGTGGTAGGGGGTGGAGGGATTGAACAAAAAGGAGAAATGTTGACCACAGACATGGACAACAGTGTGCTGATTGCAGGGGTGTAGGGGGGCATAAGGGTACTAAATGGTAATGGAAAATATAATAAAATAAACTGTAATTAAAAATAAACAATTTTTTAAAAGGATGATAGTATTTAGTTTGTAGGGTTTCAATAAGAACTAGTGGGGATAACAGGCTGTGATGGGTGCTGAGATGCATGCTCAGACCCCCCTTCAGAACTGAAAGGTTTATTCCACCCATGGGGGTGCCATTACAGGAAGCCACCAGCTATCAGTCCCCTACAGGAATTGCCTCAGCTGAAGAGACCTGCTTCACCCACAGTGACACCTCTTCCTGGGGCAGCTTGCACCCAACAGCTGATTGATTCACCAGTATAAAGACCCACCCCAACTCTGGACAGCTGAGCTATTGTCCCAGCTTCAGAACCATCCATAGGGGTGGCTGAGGCCTCTGTTGAGTCTGTATCACTTTCCCTTTTCTCAGGCCTGCTTCCTTCCCTTCTCATCCAGGGGTGCTGACCCTAAGAGCACCCCCCAATAAGCACCCTACATCCTGATCTCCATCTTTGAGTCTACCTCTCAGAGAACCCCATCTGTGATATAAGACTAGGTCAGATCCTGTTGGTTAAAAGGCTCCTGGGTTTTTCTTGGTATTCTTGTCACTTGCATTTGGAAGCCATGACTCCTGTCTCCCAGTCAAGTGCTTTCCTGGCACAAAAGCTACTAGTTCTTATCTTTCCATTGTCCCAGTCTGCTTCTCTTTCACCCACTGACTTGGTGCCTCTTGGAAGAAGATGATACTTGGGCTACTGTGATTATTTCAGTCCAGGTATCAGAAGGTCTCAAACTGACCAGGCAGAGATGCTTAAGCTACTTGACAAAGTGTCCCTCAGACATCCCCCTTCCTGCTCCACCCTGGAGAGGCTCACCTCCCCCCTCATATGCACTTGGTCCTCAAGGGATAGCTGGGCAGTAGCAGCAATATCTGCAGCCAGAAAACTCACTCATTCAACATTCAGCCAATGGTTGATGAGCACATGCTGTGTGTAAGGCTCTGTGCTCTGGGGCAAATCGTTTCCAGCCTTATCTTAGGGGGCTCCAGGAATAGAAGTGCCCATTCATTTAGTTGTCCATTCAAGCAATACTTATGGAGCCGAGCCTTCTGTTGTGCCCTGGAGCGATAATGGTGAACAAGAAAGAGATCACAGCCCAGCCTCTCCCTTTCCAATAGGCTTTCCCAGGGTTTTGTTCTTTCTTATTTCTCAAGGAACTCCTCCTTCTTCTAATCAAAATCCCTTTGACTTTAAACTTGTCCCATGCTTATTTTTCCATCCTGTGTGGCTATTATCTCACCTTTGAAGAGTCTCTTACCCACCAGGCCTTACATATCTCTCAGCTTCTCTCTCTCTCTCTCTCTTTTTTTTTTAAGCCAGAATCATCTTTGAATGACTCTAGGCTAAATCAGATTGACAGTAAAGAGGCCAAGGTCAGAAGACCATTCACCCACATTGGTTCATTGGCATCAGTGGGTAACCAGATGGTGACTACTCCTAATCTTTGCCCACCCTCCAGGCCTGAAGCCAGAGGATGGGTGAGACTGCCCAGCGCTGGTTGAAAGCATCATTTCTTTGATGAAGGACTGTCTTGTTATCCTTAGTGTCCCTCTGCAAGGAGTAATTATACTTCCTATTATGAAGATTGGAAAACTGAATCACAAAGCTGAGAAATTACTTGGGCAAGGTCATTCTACTCTCCTGAGGTTGAAATCCTACCACTGAACTGAAAGGGAGAAACTAACACATGCAAACATGCAGACAGGAAGGGCAAGCAACAGGTAAGAAGAGAGGGGAAGGTGGGGGTAGAGAACCATGTAAATAGGGTCGGCATGGGAGAGAGGCAGAGGAAATGAGAGAGCGCGCAAGACTCAGCCCCGACATGGCTTCTTTGCTTTCCAGAGGCATTTATCTTTCCTTTGACCTTATATTATAAGAGTCTATTTGTGTTGAGATTTTAAATTGAGATTTTTTTCTTTTTAAAAAACATCCCTGTGCAGTTAGCATGGTTCTATATTAATTTCTATTCATGCCAGTGGGTTTGGTATTTTTTTTCTCCAAAATCACTGAGTTGGAAGGGACAGATTGAAAGTCGTTTGGCTTTGTGTTGGCCTGGATTCAGAGCCTGAGGCCCAAGGGGTAGAGGTGAGGTGGAGAAGGGCCAGGGGTCAGTGTGCCAGGCTGAAAATGGAGGGGGGCTGCCCGACAGGGTTGTAAGGACCCTGACTTCTGTCCAAACCACATTGCATGCTGCGTTGTCAGCTCTGACATTCCCAAGAAAGGGGGCTGGTGGAAGAGCCAGAGCCACGAACCCCTGGGATTCAGCCATTCAGCACCCTGGAGGTGGTGTCTCAACGGAATCTTGAAGCTGATGGCAAACTGAAAGCCAGTGTGCCCCAGAGGGCGAGTTTGCGCCTGGGAATCTGACCACCTGGGTGTGTGTCACAGCTCCGCCCATCCCTGTCTGCATGACCTTCACTCCACCTCTCTGGGCCTCAGCTGCCCTCATCTGCAAAATGAGATCAGTAAGAATGATGACCTCCTAGGGCTAGTGTGAGGAGTCAGGAAGTGACGGCTCTCGAAGACCTGGGCATAGTGTCTGGCACCCAGCAGGTTTCCGATAAACGTTTGTGGGATGCACAAATATCGTTCATGCACTTACACAGGAATTCTGCAAGCAGAGGAGGCAGGGGAGGTGACTAAGTACATAGGTTCTAGAAACAGGCAGAACTGGGTTCAAACTGTTGTGTATTTCTCTGTTGGCTGGGAGTCCAACTGCCTGGACGTGTGTCCTGGCTTCACCACTTACTGGCTGTGTAACCTCACATCAGTCAGTTACTTCTCTGAGCCTCTGTTTATTCATAACTGAAGTGGAGATGATGATAATACCTACCTCGCAGTGTTGCTGGGAGGACTAAATGGGAACACACATATAGAGGGCTTAGTGTGGTGCCTGAAATACAGTAAGAGCTCAACAAATGTTAGTTAAAAACAAAACACAGCCACACATAGGAATTCACAAAGCAGGGTAATGCAGTGGTAGGGTTTGAAAACAGAAGGCAAAGCAGGTGCAAAGGCCTAGAGGCATGAACAGTCATGTGTGATAAGGAGGCTGGAAACAGTAAGGCATGACTGGAGCAAAGAGTGAGTAGCCTCTGGCCATGCTCTTTCTCCTCCCTCACCATCCCCTGCAAGGCTAACGCCTTCAGCTCCCCTCTGAGATGCCTCCCCCACCATCCTATCTGAGTCTCCGGGTATTCTCTGTCACTGAAGCTTGTTGGTTTTCTTCATAGCTTCTACCATTGCTTGCCTCTGTGTAATAATTTATTGGTTTGATTCATGTCTGTCTCAAGACGGTAAGTACCATGAGGGACCTTATCTCTTTCTTGTACCTTGTGCAGGACTGTCCACACAGTAGACATCCAATAAATATTTGTTAAAGGGAAGGAAGGAAGGGAGGGAGGAAGGGACGGAGGGAGGGGGGAGGGAAAAGGGAAAAGAAGGGAGGGAGGGCAGGAAGGAGGGAGGGAGAAAGAGACCATGAGATGAAAATTCTTTATGCCCATTTTACAGATTTAAAGAGGCTCAAATAAGTGAAGTCACCTCCCATTGGCCCATAGCTACTAGGAAGCTGTGATATGAATTCAGGCCTAACAGACACCCAAGTCTACCCTCCCTCCAAACCATGATTGTCAGAGATGATCTTGACCATACAAAATAGATAATCAATTACATATCAAATGCCCCTGGACCCAGCACAAAGCTTAAACAATAGAACATTATGGAGATTTCTGACGTGCCCCGAGTTTTCCTCCTTCCCTGCCTCCCCAAGCAGAAGCACCATCCCAAGTTGGCTGTATGTTTTTATACTTTTCACACTGGTGTGTCTGCTCAAGCACCATTTTATATGTGTTTAGACTCTTTATCATCCTCTGTGCATCTTTCTGCAAGTACCTTTTTTCCACTCAGTATTATGCCGTGCGCTCCTTCCCCACAGCTCCATCTCATTTCTTCTCACTGCTGTATATCGGTCCTCTGGATAAACAGTCCACAGTTTACTTATCTTTTCTCCACATTGGTGGACATACAGGTTGTTCCCAGCTTTATGCAACATGTAAACTTTTCTTGAGAAGGAATTTTTGGTGGAAGCTCAACATACAAAGCAGATAATGTGTAACTGGTCATCTGAGTTGAGGAAGGGGCTGTTCCAATGGCCAGTGATGGGCTTCTGCTACCGGGAGGTCTGCAGATGTTTCTGGGCCTTCCTCCACATCAGCCTTCAGCAGCAGGCAGGAGGGGAGGCAAGAGGAGACAGGGCCATGAGAAAGAGGTTGACACTGTGTCAGATTTGAGCCTGTGGCTTCCAAGGAAGGCTAAGCATTCCTTGTTGAGTCTTTTCTGGGTCCATCCAACCTTATCTTCAGATACACACATGCACAGACACTTTGTGTGATTCTAGGCATGCACCGTGCTTATTTCCACATCTGTTTCTTAATCTTCCTGCCTGGTGCACCCTCCCTGCCTTTCTGGAGTCCTGTCTATCATCCGAGGCCCAGCCCACATCTCACGTCCTCCATAAAACCTTCCTTGACTACCCCAGCTTAGGCCGCCTCTCCTGCAGAGCTCATCTCCATCTGTGAGTTGGGTTAAGTAAAAATTAGACTTGTTTGGATGTTTGTTCCGGGTCAACTGAGGCAGATGAACCCCCCCAACTGAGGCTGACCACCCACCAGCTTACATTCTGTTTCAAGTCCTTATAATGCCCTCCAGGGCTCTGCAGCATCTGGCCCTGCCACTTAACTTCATGTATTTCTCTTCCCCTCCTTTCTCACCCTGCTGCAGCCACACCAGCCTCCTTACCAAACCTGGCACATGCCAACCTTACTCCTGCCTCAGGACCTTCGCCCAGTATGCCTTTCCTCTGAACAGTGACGTGGCTTGCTCCTCACTTCCTTCAAATCTCTGCTGCAATGCCCTTCAGCGAGCCCCGTTCTGACTACCTCATTTCTTTGCACCCCTAGATCTTCTATCCCCTTTCCTGGTTTATTTTCCTCCCCGGGCCTTGCCATCACCTAATATATCATATATTTCATTTACGTTTCCTGTTGATTAACTACCCCCTTGATTAGAACAGCAGCTCCACGAGGGCAGGAGTTTTCATCTGTCTCACTCACAGCTGCGTACACAGAGCCTTGAACAGTGCCTGGCCCGTAGGAGGAGACCCACACGTATTTATGGATCGATGGCTTTTCGTTTCTTCAATGTAAAACGGAAACACCTCCCTGAATCGTGACATTATGAGGATCACATGAGTTAACAAAAGTAAAGTGGTGCTCAATAAATGCGCCGCCCCCCATCTGAGTTCCCTGACAACTCAGAGATTCTATAAAAGGTCTAGAATGAGTTCCCTCTACTCTGAGTTGGCTGCCCTTGGAGTGGCAACTCCTACTAGTGGCAATTTCTGGAATTACAGGCATAGTGCCCCCCCCACCCCTCAACCCCCCGGAGAAATACAAGCCTGTTGTTAGGTGCTAGGCTTAGTAAACCCCCTTCTAAGGCCAGCAAATATGCCCAGAACTCCTGAACCAGGCTCCCAGGAGCAGAGCAGCCACCGAATGTTTGAGACACCCCCAGGCCCACATCTACCTGCTGCAAGCTCCCACTCTCCCCAGCACCCGCCTCTGCTCCTTTCCTGGGTCTGGTTTTTAATTCCGTTGCACTGTTTGCCTTCGCCTTCATTATCCTCTGCCTGTCACAGAGGGGTTAAAGTGTTGAAGCAGTGTCATTTACAGCCTCCCGTTGCTAAGCAACAGACCCATGTGAGCCCTTGAACTTCTTTCTTAGCCACTGAAATGTGTCTGGTGGAGTGATGGGGGCCCTGGCCAAACTATTTGATCACCCAGGACAGGCTGCCAGCCTGGTTGTCCTGTCCCTCTTGGGGCCTGGACAGGACTGGGGCCCTGTTTCTCCGGGCCTCACTACCCTCAGTCTCCCCTAATTAACCAGCACTGCTCAGGGCCTCGTGGGTGTCCAGCCTCAGGGTACACGTTCCCAGCAGCAGAGATGAATCGGACCTGGACCTGCCTTCAAGGGCCTCCCTGTCTCAGCTCAGAGAGAGACTCCCAAACAGGCCAGGGATGCTCCAGAGAAGGTGACTCTTTGAGTTTCGAGAAACTTTCCAGATGAGGGCACAGGCTGTGCAAATGTTGGAAAGCAGGGAAAGCCTGGTGCTTCTGGGCGCCAGCAATTGCCCAGAGCCGTGGGAACAGCGGGAGGGTCTGGATCTGGGCTCAGCTGCCGACCTTCTGTGTGACTTCAGCTCTGTCCTTGCTCTGGACTTCAGTGTTCAGTGGGACATGGTTGGGACAGAGACTGCGCAAGCTCAGAGTTTAACAAAGTGGTGCCACGCGCCTGCTGTGTACACGCTGCTGGGGTATGGACTAGGGTTTGCATACTTTGTGATAAAAAAAACTTGAATTTACTTTAAAGAGCATTAGACGAATATATAACTAGTACATCAAGAAAGTGATACCACATATTCCTTTGAAATCATTTTAGTTAAGTTTTTTTCCAAACAAGTTATTTTAAAGAAAAATATTGAGTAACTAATAATACAGGTGGTAACTAAAGGTGGTAACTAAAGGTGGTACCTAAAGATCTTGGAATGCCCAAGATTTCAGAAGCACTAAAGCAGTCTTTGAAAGCTCTTCTACTCCGCCAGCCATGTAAGGACTAAGGCTGCCCAGTGCTTCCTGTTACTCCTAAGCCACAGCCCTGGGGCACACCAGCTGAGATGTGACTTTCGCATTACAGATGGATTACATAGGCTCAGTGGTTACAGAGCACGTCTGTGGCTTGGAGAGCTAGGCTTTGAGCCTGCACTCATTCTCCACTTCCCACGGATATCACTCACTGGTCTCTCCCAGCTCCCACGTTCGGCGCAGGTGTGAACTGTGAATTTTCACTGACAGCATCTGGAAGCACACCTGCGAAGTCAGCCGTGCTGGAGACAGTCTGCCTCAACAGATGCTGAGCCTTGGTTTTGCCAACTGTACAATGGGAGAGTGCCTGACGAGATTGGGTGGGACTCAGAGTCATTTCCAGCTACATGTTCTTGAAGACAGAGGTTTTCAAGAGCCTCTGAATGTCCAAGAAACTAGAGGGAAGGGGGAGAGGCAGCTGCTGCATCTCAGGCCTCATTTCTGTGCAAACTGCTCTGAGCAGCAAAGGGCCCAGGGACCCGAAAAGATGCTCCCGGCATTGCCTTGGCCCAGACTCGTCCATCTCTCTGGGAGAGCTGGCTTGTCTGGCCGGATCTATGGGGTCTTCTGAGGACACACCTCCCTTCCTGCTACCAGGTGTCAGTGCTCGCCTGATAGGGTGACCAACTGCCCAGTTTGCCTGGGACTCAGGGGTTCCTGAGATGTGAGGCTTTAACTTTTAATGTCAGGATGGTCCCAGGCACACCGTGACAAAGTATCTTCCCACCGCCTCATGCCAGATCTTGTGCTGAGAGCCTTATTCTCCTCTCCTCCAGGAATCCTCGCTTTCCAGAAGAAAAGAGCAGGGACTCAGAGAAAAATGAATTGCCAGGGTCAGAGCTGCCAGGGGTGGGGCTGATTCTCAAAGCCAGGTCTGGGGTGGCACTTGACATAAATCCTTCCATGGTCTGAGAGCCTCAGCAGGTGGGAGAGCCCAGAGGGAAGTCAGAGAGGAGGCAGGGGACCCTGAGTCAATACCCTGAGGCTCTCCGGCCTAGCTTCTCTGTGCCCAAAATGACATTGTCCTCTTTTCCATGAAGGTCAGAGACTTGGGCTGTGGTACCAGCTCCACACCCAACTGGCTGGGTAAGCTTGGACAGATCACTTGCCTCTCTGACCCTCAGGTTGTTTCTAACTAGAAAATGGAAAGTTATCCTGGAGCCCCTTTAAGACGGAAGCTATAAAGGAGGCTTAGAGAGCCTCAGATTAAATTGCCTCTCCACTTTACAGATGAGGGAAGTTAAGGCTCAAAGAGAGAAGCAACTAAGTCTTGTGATTGCACTCGCCGGTGGTCGTGGAGAATGTGGTCAAAACTCAAAGAGGAGCCGAGTCAACATGAAGAGAGAGAAATAGGGAGGCGGGGTGGGGAGAGAAAGAAAACCAGTGAGAATTAGCAGCTGCCCTTACTTAGTTTCTGGATCTAGCCATGCCTGAAGTCCACTTGGGCATCCTAGCAATTAAGCCAGTAAATACCTTCTACTACTTAATCCAGCTTGAGATGTGTTTCTCTCCACTTACAACCCAAAGAGTCATAAGCAGTTTATACCAGTTCCTTTATCCTTCCATTTAGGGACCTGGGGAATATGTGTTTTAAGTAATTAATTCATTCATCCATTCAACAAACATTTATTAGCACCCACTATGTACTAGGTCTGGTAGGAGGAGCACAGTGATGATATAGTGATAAATGAGACACACGGTGGGCCTCCAAGGACTCCCAGCCCAGTTAGGGAGGCAGATTGGAGAAGAAATTAGTGCAGCGAAGTGTGGTGGAAGTCTGCAGAGAGAGAGACCATATGCCAGAGAGGGAGAGGGCGAGGTGCTTTGAGGCAGACACGAGGGTGCCCATGCGGGCAGGCAAAGAGATAGAAACAATTGTCTGCCCCTTGGAAACAATATGAAATGGCTGGGGGTGAAAAGGGGTGAGCGAAGCGGAGGAAGAAAAGGTGTCTGCGTGTGGAGCCGCGGTCAGTTTAGACACAGATCACCCACCGCCTGCTCTGTGACTGCATCCTGGGCGGACCCGTGGGGTTTTCGTGGTGAGTAAGACGTGATCCCTCCCAGGGTGGTAGGGGAGCCACGAGCCCACAGACAAGGGTGCTGGGATATTACCGAGGCTCGGGGAGAAGTCCGTCTGTTGAAATACTGAGGACAGTGGCCAGTTCTAACTGGGGGAGGGGGTGTCACATAAATGTTCTTACAAAAATCAACTAAGGTGGATATTTTAAAAGATTGCTAGGTAAGCAGGGATGGAGTGTGTGTTTCGGGCAGAATTCTAGGGGCAGGGACGGTCAAGGGCACGGAGCTGCGGAACAGCAAGCCACATTGTGTAGCAGAGTAGCCCCAGACGGGCAGACCGAGAGCAAATCCCATTCTGCCGCTGCTTCCAGCGGGTTTTCCTCAAAGCAGATCCTGAGCCCAGCACCTGGGTGCAGGCAGTGTATCCGAGAGGTGAGCCCAGCACTCGCAGGAGGTGGGGCGTGAGAACAGGTAGGGAAGGAAGCCAGTACGGTTGTGTCCCAAAGCAGGTTGCTGCTGTGAGCGACTGCACCTCAGTCTGGCCGAGGACCTGCACAAGCGTGTGTGGAACAACAGGTGGCAGAGGTGTCCCCTGAGAGGCCAGGAAGCTGGAACCTTCCCTCCCCTGACTGAGGGCTGCCCCTGAGGTTTTAACTCCAGGCCCATCGTGCCTGCCCCTGTGGGCTCAGTCCACTGCAGCTGGCCAGAGAATGTTCTTGGCATATCCAGGATCTGTCTACAATGACCCCTGGAGCAGTCTGAAGGTGGGACAGGCCCCTGCCACTCACCAGTTGTGTGAACATGGCCTTTCTGTGCCTCGGTCTTCTTTCCTGTAAAATGGGGCTGATAACAGTACCTCCTGCACGGGAACCATGAGAATGTGAAATGCCTCGCACAGGCTCTTTGGAAATGGCTCAGAAAATGGTAACTATTGTCATTTTTAGGGAACTGTGACTAGCTCTGCACGGCTGGAATGGAAGATGGAGGCAGCGAGGACAGCAAGAAACGAGTGGGAAGGGGGAGCGGAGGTGGAGCAGAGGGGGCTGAAACTGTCAGCACAGGCAGTGGGTCTGAACGAGGGTGGAAGAGGAGGGGAACGAGCGGGACTTGGGGACAGACGGAGCAGAGAGAGTTCTGATGTCTCCCTGAACAGCGCCTGGGCCAGGCGTTCACTCACAAAGGCCTCCGTGACTTCTCTGTCCCAAGCACCCTCCTGAGAGGTGGATCCTGGCCCATAAAGGCTCTTAGTGTAGGCAGGGAAATAACACTAGAGCAGAAATAATGGTGAGTTAAGTAAGAGCCATCAGAACAGCCATCAGAAAGAGAAACGGGGAGCTGAAGAAGCTGAGCAGGAGGGAAGCTCCAGGAGGAGAGATCAGGAGATGATCCTTCATTGGGTTGGGGGTGTATTCAGGATCTGGGAATTATGGGAAGGACAGAGATGTGGGCAGGTGAAGGCCTGGCTGGATGGTCTGGCTCAGGGTCTGGCAGGAGGCAGTCATGGCGTTGGCCAGAGCTACAGTCATCTCAAGGCTTGACCGAGGGCGGATGTGTTCTAAGCCCACTTTCGGAGTATTGCTAGACCTCGGGTCCTCACTAGCAGTGAGACAGACGTGAAGACCCTGCCACACAGATACACGACAGCCTGTGAAAGATAGACCTTCCCGGAACAGAAGCCACAGTCCTCTCATAACCTAACCTTGGACGTGACGTCACATCACGGCCTACACTCCGAGGGTGGAGATCACACAAGGGAGCAAAGACCACGAGGCTAGCACCTTGGGGCCACCTAGAGGCTGCCAACCACGGTGAGAGTTTTGGCGAGTCCCAGCCTCAGCCTTGTCCCAGGGGAGACCTGGGGTATAAGTTACATCTCGGAGTTTGTCCAGCCTCCAGGCAGGGAAACTGGGCTTTTATGCCCCTGAACCACTCCGTCACCACCTAGGCCCCCACGTGGGACTTAACATCCAGCTATTTCACTTGTTTTTCATGTAAGGCAGCTGTGCGAGCCTAAGCACAGGCCTCTGGGGACGGTCAAGGGTGTGAACTTCCAGAAGTAAAGCACACAAAGTTGGGGAACACACAGCAGCCCCATAAAAGATCCAAGAAGATCACGGTGGCACACTGATCGTGTCCCCAACACAAGGGTAATTCAAACACATGTAGCAACACAGAGAATGTGTTTCCTTTAACCGTCAATCTCACTTCTAGAAATTTCTCCTACAGATATATCAAAGAAGAAACAGCCTAAATACTCATCAGTAGGATCTGGTCAAGTAAGTTACTCACACACTGGATTATAACACAGCTGCTAAAGGAACTAACATGAAAAGTTCTCCCAGACACATCACTAAGTGGGGGAAAAGCACGGTGTATCGACCCTGTTGGAGAGAAAGAAATGATTTGTGTACATCTGTACTTGCAAAGGGATGGAAATTTCCAGGAAAGATACGCCATTATTATCAGCGAGAAGGAGACTGAGAGCCTGGTGGGAAGGAGAAATTTTTAGTCTATGTCTTTGGCAATATAATAACCTATGTCTGTGTGCATATGTTACTTTTAGAATAATTTGTAAACTTCTTTTCAAACGAAAGGGACTGAACCTGGGAACTCCAGTCCCTGGAAGCCATACATATGTTGGTGACACTTGCAGTCCCCTGACCATGATCTGAGGGCCCAACAGAAGTGGTGTCTCACGCAGCCCAGAGCTGTCACTGGGAAAATTTTTGGTCGGGTTCAGTGAGATTGTGTCTATTGCCAGTCTAATTTGTTTCTGCTTTGTGTCCTGTAAATTACTCTAAAGATCAGATTATATTTTCTATTTCATTCTAAAATTTTATACAGCCTTTGGCCAAAAACATTAAAGATCTGGTTTGGTTTTTTTTAAAGATTTTATTTATTTATTTTTAGAGAGGGAAAGGAGGGAGAAAGAGAGAGAGAGAGAAACATCAATGTGTGGTTGCTGGGGGCCATGGCCTGCAACCTAGGCATGTGCCCTGACAGGGAATCGAACCTGCGATGCCTGGTTCGCAGCCTGAGCTCAATCCACTGAGCTACACCAGTCAGGAAAGATCTGGTTTTGATAGCTATGTAAATTGCCAGCCCGCAGCAGCCTGCACCTCTCTGGCCCCATCCGGGTCATCTTCCTCACGGTCACCTCCAGAGCTCTAAGCAGCAAATCCGACACCTTCTCTCCCACGGCCGCTGAAAACTCCCCAGAATTCCCCACTGCCCACAGCATAAGCAACAATGGTAAAAGCATCCACTGATTGAATGCTGACTATGGCTCAGGCCCTGAGCTTTGTGCTTTACCTGGGTTTCTGAGTTTTCCCCCAAACTCTGGGAGACAGGGATCATCTAAACCCTTTGAAAGATGGGGAAACTGAGTCACAGAGACATGAAGTTTTTTCTCCAAGTTCACATAGCTGGAATCTGGCTGAGCCCCAGTCCAAAATCCCATTTGGCTTAAGGAGCCAGATTTGGGTTGAGAAAACACAGACAGGGCTGGGGAGGTCGGTAGGACCAGACTAGGAAGTGCCTGGAATGGCAAGGCTGCAGATAATAGGGACCAAGGACGGCTCCATCCTGTATCCTCTAGTCTTTGTTCAGAATGACCCAAAGACCTTCATGGTCCCCTCCCTCCAAAAACTGTTTCCATGTTTTCTAGCCCACAGGGATTCATGCATGCAAGAAATTCAGTGCCATAAACTGTTCAGTCTAGGGACAAGGACCCACCTCAGATGATTCAGGATAATTCAAGCGCATTACGTTCAAGGTCACCAAGGTCACCTCCTGCTGTGCAGCCTGGTTCCTAACAGGCCCAGACCAGGACTGGCCCCTGCCCCAGAGGTTGGGGACCCCTGTTCTAAGTCATCTTTTCTTATCTGAATGACAGCACCCTACGCAGGTGGGTTTATGTCAGTTACAGAACCACGGCGGGAGCCAGACAGACCTCCGGGATGGGCGGGCCCTGCGGGGCCGTGGCGTGTGTGCTCTAGTCGGGGCAGGGAGATCTGTGGCACGCACACCCGGCCCCTCTGCAGCTGGCCCTCCTCGCCACAGTCCTCCTGATAGCCCCTAAAGGGACTTCACACAGCCAAATGACTCTGAGGAAATGACTTGTGCCCCGGTCTTAATTTATAAAGATGACTGAGTGACAATATGAAGAGGTTAATGCCACTGAAAGAAGAGTTTTTATCACTTACATTTCCTAAGAGAGGAGAGCAAACCATCCCACGGAGGGCCACGCAAGGAAGTGCCAGGTTTGGTCGGGAGGCGGGGGCAGGGGCAAGGGCAAGGCATAGCCGCAGCCTTTACTAGGGTTTCCGCAGGAAAGGCAAGGCAGGGCAGGGCTGGTGAGTTGCAGTGACTCCAGTGGGCCTTGGGGCACAGAGGCAGTCCCTGGCTGTCTGGGTCCTAGCCCTGGGTTGATTTAGGGCTTGGGATATGACGGCTTGGTGTGTGTTAGAGGCAGGAGGTGGTTCCCAGTATGGGCTCTGGATCACAGGGAAGACAGAAAAAACTGTGGTCATCAGTTTGGGCCTGTGACCGATGGACGCCAAATAGACAAATACAGAATCAGAGAAAATCAAGTTCAAGTAAGAACCCAGTAGAAAACCACTGACCCTGTCTGGTTCTTACACATGCACCCATTTCACAGATGGGAAAGGGGAAAGGACCACCCCAAAGTTTACACTGAGTTTGGATTGAGATGAGGCCACCTCTCATCTCTCAGCCCATGCCTCTTTCCCTGACTCCTTTAGGCTGGTAGGTGTCGGGGAGCATTTGCAAGGCTAGGTAAGTAAATCTTTCCCTGCACAGGTGTTACCATATCCTGCCCATGCCCAATGCGTGCACTGAGCCTCCAGCCCTGCCAGCCTTATTGGTCCTTCCCAAACTAGTCAGCAGATGAGAACACCCCCTCTCCAGTGGTGGGTACAATGTCAAATGATTCCATCTCAATAATTTGTGAGTCCCAACCAGCCAGGGCAGAATGACATGCGCAATGTGAGACTGCCGTTCAGGCCTTTCTTGCCCTCCTCTTAGAGAAGAGGTTTTCCCCTGCCCCCTTCACACCTCCTTCACACACACACGCACACATGCGCACATGCACACACATGCTGCCTGTTTCTGGTGTGTTCACATTCTTCAGGCCTCAGTGGTAATGTCCCTCCCACTCTTGGAGAGGACTTGCTTGAACACTCTGCATGAATTACTTCCCTGCGTGCAGATAATGTCTTTCCCAGCACCTCTGTTTGTAATAGTAAGCATTGGTTGGTTTATCTCCCCACCGGCTGTTGCTTCCTGAGGATAGGACCACGTCTGTCTGATTTCAACTTCCTCCCCAGTGCCTGAAACATCTAACGCAGACAATAAATGAATGGTGAGTGAGTGAATGAATGAGAATGGGGCTCAAAGAGGAGAAATTTTTTGTCAAGGCTCCCAACTGCGGCTATAAGGAGCAAGGATAGATTCTGGGCTATTTCTCCTGGCCCTGTCTCCCCAGGAGCTCAGGCACCAAGGAGTGGCTTCAAGCCCTCTACCGCCTTTTTGCCTGGAGTCTTCCATTTCCCTGCAAATGGAAGGCCCAGGAGTCCTCCCCATGACACCTGCCCCTGGAGAGCCATCCTCAAGGGAAAAGGAGGGGCGGGCGCCACTGGCCCACCCTGCCCCGCCCCCACATCAGACCCCGGACCGGGCAGGAGAGTGTAGTCTGAGCGCCCACCGCCTCCACGCGCGCCGCAGCAATCAGCCGCCCGACCTCAATTAGCCTGGTGCCTACGCGCGCCAATTACCGCGTCAATCACCGCGCCAGAGGCAGCGGAGGAGAGAACGAGAGAGAGCAGGGGAGAGGGAGGGCCCGCTGGAGCAGTCTTGCTGGCCCCAGACTGGCTGAAACCGGTCCACACTCCTGAAGAAGAGGCTGTTCAGGCCCCTTCTGCTGGTAGCCGACCCCCTACCCCCAGCTCAGGCGACCTATGCCATCACTGTTTTGGACGCCTCCCAGATCAAGGGTTGGAGGGCCTCCACCCAACCCCATCCACTTCCTCAAACCCCTTTCCACTCACCTCCTTGCGAGCCTCAGTTTCCCCACCCACCAGATTCTAAGCTCTGTTAGAGCCTATATTTTGCCTATCTTGTACACGCTAGACACTCAATAGTGAATAAATGGTGACTATATAAATAAAGAGCAAATCTGTTACATGGGAATCAAAGTACCGCAGAAGACGGTTGTGACGATAAAGCGAGATGCCGAGAGAATTCTAGAGAACTGGCACACAGCGCGTGCTCGAGAAATGCTGTCACTGTCTCCACCCATCCAGTCAAATAACATCTAACCGCACCATCTTTGGGCCAGGTTCTGGGATGGATGCTGGGGACACAGCAAGGAGGCTGGTCTCGTATACACAGGCGCTCGTGGTCTGCTAGTTGTGACTAGATTGTTAAGATGTGTATTCTCCACCTGATGCTTCATTTTTCAAGCCCCAAAGCATTTTTGACCTTGAAAACTATGAAGTGGAGGCACAGAGGAGGGACAGAAGAACGAGACAGCTGGGTAAGAGAGCACCAAGCAGGCAAAGCTGTCCCAGCTCCTATCCTTGAAGAATTTCCCGTCCCCACCCCCCACCCCGCCCTGCCAGCAAACACACAGGGTCCCTTAGTTTTTGGTCTCCTGGTGCCCTTTTTCATCTTTCCTTCTCCTGCTACCTTTGAGGAACCCCTTCCCTCCCCAACCCTCTGCTATGGGGAGACCGTAGTCACAATGTTTCTCCAGACCAGACGTGGTTGGCCAATCAGAGTCCTCCATCAGCCTGGACACAATGATTGGTCCAAGGGCAGGCCCCGTGGCCCCAGCAAAGCCAATCAGTGTTTTGCCCTGGGATTGCTATAGAGAAACCAAGGGGTGAGACACTCAACTAGGGCTGCTAAGATGGCTTGGATCTGGGCTTGCTAGTGGACATTTTATGGGCCAGAATGAGAGGCTTTTTGCATAAACAAAGCTACTCCTGAGAAAGATGGGAAGACAGAGGGAGACATTGTTTGAGTCCTTGGGTCTGTCAGTTATGTGAACCAACAAACAGAATCTTGCCCAAGCCAGTTGAAACTAGGTTTCTGTTGATAGTAACCAAGGATTTTTCCTTTTCAAAATTTTGTCACAAATGGTCGTGCCTCGCTATCATAATAAAAAAAAACAGAGATTCTTTAGAAGTACTCAGAAAGGCAATGTCCATTGTTTTCCGTTTATTTGTGCCTTGTATCATTTCTACAATGACTAGTATTACTTTTGTGATAAGAAAAAAAAAAACAAGCAATTATTTGAAAACAGATAATTCCCTTCTGATGCTGAAACATAATGAATAAAAGAAGCCAGGCCCAGTTCCTATTGTGTGATTCCATTCCTGTGAAGTTCCAAAGCAGGCAAACTATGCCTATGGTACTAAAGGTCAGAAGAGTAGTGACCCCTTCGGGGATGGGGACTGGGAGGGGCACAAGGGAGCCCTCTGGACCGTTGGAAACATTCTGTATCTTGATCTGGGTATTGGTTACATAAAAACATCATTGAGCTGCTGCTTAAAAATGTGTGCATTTTACTAGGTGCATGTTAGATCTCAATAAAAATTTTTAAATAGAAAAATAGCATGTATTGATACTTCTGGGCACTCTAATTTTACATGGAAAATGAGAAATCTTTTCTTCATAAGGATTCAGAAACAAAATAGCTCAATAAAACAATTTAAGTTACACATTAAAATAATTGAAGGCAAGATCACGAGGCCCCAACCTTCTATCACCACCTCTGGAAAGGCTTTCTCCCCTGCCAAGCTTCTCCCCAGCCCCGCGGTCCTGTCTCCAGGTAAGATGTGAATCAGAGACTGGTAGATGCGACAGAACTGCATCGTCCTAGAACAAAGAGCAGCCTGGCATTTGGAGCGGAAAGGCCTTGCTTTCCCAGCAACTTTGCAAAAGTGATTTCTAGTATTAATGGGCAGAACCTTCTCCTGGATTGATCCCCCTTTTCACAAGACTAATTATAGATTTATTAATATTTATGGGACTCTCGTCACAGCCGATAGCTCTTATTTGAGGACATTAAGCCTTATCTCAGTACCTCCAGGAAGGGGCATTTGAAGCTAGCTCTAATTGGGTGACCCGCAATCAAGATAGAAGGAAAAAAATGACAATAGCTGGCCTGTTGCCATATATTAAAATACAGTCCACCCAGCTTAATAATTATCTTTAGAATTAATAATCTTGCTAGCTCAGGTTTGGGCCCTAATAGCGGAAAATCGTATTAAATACTTTGCTAAGAGCAATCAGCTTTTTGATAAGGCTAATGACCCTGGCCCTGGCCCTGGCTGTTTCTCATCTCTGAGCTCTCTGTTTTCCTTCTCCAGCAGAAGGCCACTTTGTTCCTATGGCTTGTCATCTAAAGTCAGCATCACCTGGTGCTGTCTCCTGACAGGGCTCCTGCTGCCTCTCTCAGCCCCATCTGATCCATCTTGGGTGCTGCAGTGAGACTGACCTTTAGATAATGCAGCTCTGGCCCTGCTATGCCCCTACTCTACAATCTTTAATGGCTCCCCATCGCCTACTGTATGAATGGCATGAATGAGGCAGCCAGTCCCCACAATCCAGCCCCAACTGCTTCATCACACTTTGGTCCCTTCAAGGACCCAAGTCTTTAGCCACATAGGACAATTATTTCTCTGTTCCCAGGACACAACTTTGGTGTTAGAGAAATAATACGGGGTTGGAAATTGGACTGCCTAGAATCAGACCCCAATGCTGCCAGTTGTTTGACCTTGTGCAAAATGCTCGACTGCTTCAAGCCTTGGTCACCTCATCTGCAGAACGGAGATAAAATACTATCTGCCTCATATAGTTTGTTCTAAAGATTGCATGTGATCAAGTAGGCAAAGGGCCTTGCCTGGCCAGAGTCTGGCATACCTGCAGAACAGGTGTGCAGTTAATGCTTGCAACCCCCCTCTTCCTAATTCTGCAAATTTACATCCTTCTGTCTGGAGTGCAAAAGAGTGTGGGGCTTCAGAGCTCAAGTAATTGAGAATTCAAATTCAGGCCCCAGTGATCTTGGTAGGTGTCTTAATCTCTCTAAGCCTCAGTTTCTTGATCCATAAAATAGGTATAGTAGTATCTATGTTAGAAGCTGTAAATAAAACATTGCAGGCAACACACTTACAGTGCCTGGCACATAGTAAGTGCTCAGTAGACATTAATTACACTGTTGTTGCATTCCTAGTCATCAAAGCACCAAAGGCTTTCTCTTCCAGGAAGCCCTCCTACACCTCACCTTTTTCTGACCCTGTCTTATAATGTGGTGTACTTTCCACCAGTTATTTGGATGCTTTCATCTGTCCCCTGTGCCAGTCCCCAACTGGGCTCTGAATGCTTAGGGACAAATCATGCCCAGCTCTGCACTGTCTCTCAAGGCCTTCAGTGCCTGGCATGAAGTTTGGCACAGAGCAGGCACTCAAATGTCAATAACGACAATAATTATAGCTGATAAATACTGAATGCTCACTATGTGCCAGGCAGCGCGGTGAGTGCTTTCAAACAATTAACTCTTTCAGCAATTACATTTTAACATCCATGGCAATTAACAAGCAATTCACTCCCATAGCAATTCATTCTTACAAATAAGCCCATAAGGTGGGTGCTATTAGTATCTCCGGTTTATAAGGCAGGAAAGTGAGGTGTGGAGAGGTGCAATGACTTGCTCAGTTAGGAAGCAGAAGAGTCAGGGATCAAGGCACATGCAGCCTAGGGGCTGCCAGGAGCCCGTGCCCACCCGCGGGAGGGAGCTGGAGTTGGCAGTTTCCCCAAACTTGTTTTTGGCAGCCCCAGGAGGCAGAGCTTGGCTTTCTTTCCTCAAGGTAGAGAGCAGCGCTTGCTGAGAGCACCAGCCCCTGTGCTAGACTCTCCCCAACATTCTGTCCTCGAATTGAGCACTCTTATCCTCACATTATAAAGGTGGCAACTGAGGCTCAGAAAGGTCAAGTGACTTACCTAAGGTCACAGTGGATAAGTGGAGGAGCTGGGATTTGAACCCAGGTTCAGCAGCTCCAAGCTCCTACAGAATTGGTGGGCTCAATCAGAAGTATAAGGTTTTTTTACTCCAGTTTTTACTGAGCTGAACCCTCTCCTGACCTCTGTGCCTCTTTCGAAGGACTTGGACACCTTGCCGTGTGGACAGCAGCCCCTACTCTGGCAGGGCATGAGGGCTCTGGGCCCTTCCCTGCGCCCTCTAGCCCGCTCTCCTCACACCAACAGGTGGTCTCATTTAACACCATCAGAGTTGTCTTTCTGGGATCCAGACCCTGCCCGGCCTCTGGCCCTTGTCCCCTTCAGCTGAGGGCACCTGAGCCCACCTGGTCTTCCTCCTTGAGCCACAAACATTGGGACTGGAAGTCAAACGCAGGCATCTACCTGAATTATCCTTCCTGACAACCGGTATGTGTAGTAGCAGAAAAACGTGCAAAGAGCTGTGTATCCGGGGAGGACAGATGCGCCTGGGCAAAGCAGGCAGGCCATCTGGAGAAAGGCGTTGTGAACTGGCCCGGAAAGGAAGGGTTCACTGGGCAAAGTGAGAGGGAAACACAAGGAGGCATATCACTGGCCTCCAAAAGAGCCTGACTGGCAGAGAACAGAGTCAAAGCCAGCGGTGGCAACCCACTGGGTGTGGAGTGGGGAGGGGGGTCTGTGACTCCGGAAGTTTAGGGACTGGGGCTCACCCTTCTGTGTAGAGGGGCCAAGGAGCAGAGGAGCAAAGAGCTGCCCCATGACACCCCCGTGCTCTCTCTCAGCAGCCATCACCAGATCAGCGATTAGGTGCTGCCGACAGGTGCCAGGCAGGCTCCCGCTATCGCAGCTGACGCCCCTGACAGCCGCTCCAGCTGCCTCCCAAAGGAGAGAACACACATCTGAGACCAGACTGATGAGGTTGTCTCCAGACAGGTGGCTGCGGAGGGAAAGGGAGACAGGCCCTATTACACCGTGCGCCCTGCCCACCTCCCCAGGGCTCCCCAGCAAGAAGCTCTGACTCACCAGAGAGCCTCACAGGGCCTTTCTCTGGCTCCCCTGGCCTCGTTGGCACAGGCATGGGCTTCAACAGGACCCGTCTAAGAGTTCATCTAGGCACCACATGACAATGATATGCATGTGCACGGGCACTGATGTGCGTCTGCACTGAAGCGTGTGCACACAAATGTGCATATGTGCACACGCATTTGTACCAGTTCTCAGACAGAAAAGCTTCCATAGGCGCACGCGTCCACATTCTAATCCTACATGTTCATGAACACGAATGCACCCGTATTCACACACAAATATTCGGCTTCCAAAGCTGGGTTCTCTCCAACGAAGACTCTAAGACAGGGGTTGAGTAGTTGCTTTGGGATCGCAGGGAGCACAGTGAAGAAGACAGGAGACGAGGAAGGTGTGTTAATGAACGAGCTGCCACTGCGGGTCCCTGGGAGTCGGTCCTGCCATGTATGCCGCGAGAGATGCCGCAGAGCCCACTGGAACTGCGCCACTGAAGGGCAAGGGGGTTGCAGTGTTTCTCTAAGCTCCTGGCCCGCATCGGTTGAGTGTGGCTCCTAGACATCAACTTCTCTGCACCGCTAGCCTGAGCAGACCCAGGAAACGCTGTTAGAAGGAAACACAGAAAGCCATAAGCATAGGCAGGAGCTGTCTGCAGGGAATATACAGGGACATGAGTGGGGCACTGGAAGTGTCTGCTCCGCACAGGGTATGCCCAATACGTGTACCCTCAGATACAAGTGTAGGAGGCCCTGGCTGGGTGGCTTAGTCGGTTGGAGCATGGTCTGTGCACCAAAAGGTTGTGGGTTTGATCCCTGGTCAGGGCACGTACCTAGGTTTCATGTTCTATTCCCAGTCACGCATAGGAGGCAATGATCAATGTTTTTCTCTCTCCCTCCCTTCCTCTCTCTAGAACCACTAAACATCCTCAAGTAAGATAAAAAAAAACAACACACATTTATAAGAGGAAGTTAAAAAACAACAACACACAAAATAAAGACATATCACCTCATGCCTGTCAGAATGGCCATCATCAAAAAAAAACAAGAGAGAACAATGGCTGGCATGGATGTGGAGAAAAAGGAACCCTTGTCACAGATTGTAAATTGGTGCAGCCACTGTGGGAAGCAGTTGGAGGATCCTCAAAAAATTAAAAATAGACCAAGGAGGAATTTCAGGGCGGATTGCGGCTCCAGCTCCCAAGCTCACCGCTGCTCAACCTGAGGTCGCGGGCTGGCGTGAAGGCATGTGGGTGCCCTCGGTGCCCGTGCAGAAGCTCCCACTGAAGGCTGGGGCGCTCGGCCTGCCACTGAATTCAGGTCTGCAGCACCCACTGCGCAGGCCTCTGAGTGGGCGGGAACTACCACTGAGTGGCCTGGAGCTGTTCTTCCACAGACTCCTAAACAGAATGGAAATAAGTTTCATGGAAAATAAGTAGTTCCCAAAAGTTAAAATAAAATTAAAAATATGGTAACCATATAATTCAGCAATTCCACTTCTGGGAATATACCCAAAGGAAACAAAATGCCCATCAGACTCTCAGCTGATTTCTCAAAAGAGACCTTACAGGCAAGAAGGGGCTGGAAAGAAGTATTCCAAGTCATGAAAGGCAAGGACCTATATCCCAGATTGCTCTATCCAGTAAAGCTTTCATTTAGAATGGAAGGGCAGATAAAGTACTTCTCAGATAAGGCCAAGTTAGAGGAGTTCATCATCACCAAGCCCTTATTATATGAAATGTTAAAGGGACTTATCTAAGAAAAAGAAGATTAAAAATATGAACAGTAAAATGACAACAAACACAACTATGAACAACCAAGCCTAAAAAAAAAACAAAAACAAACTAAGCAAACACCTAGAACAGGATCAGAACCACAGAAATGAAGATCACATGGAGGATTATCAGTGCGGAGGTGGAAGTGGGAGAATGGGAGAAAAGGTACAGGGAATAAGAAGCATAAATGGTAGCTACAAAATAGACAGGGAGAGGTTAAGAACAGAACAGAAAATGGAGAAGCCAAAGAACTTATATGTATGACCCACGGACATGAACTAAGGGGGAGGAGTGGGGGGGGTGCAGGATGAGGGGAATATAAGGGGGGAATGGGACAATTGTAATAGCATAATCAATAAAATATATTTTTTAAAAGAATCAGTGACTTCTAAAATTTCTTTCTAGTACATAAAATGATGGTACATGGTATCATTGATAAGATCTTAGATTTAGTGAAACATTCCATACATATAAGTCCTGGCCCAGACTATTTAAGAGTATACAATACTATTTAATAGTATATAATACTGTATATAATACAGGCCCGGAGTATTTCCCAAAGGACACACAAGGAACCAGGGAAAAAGCATGGGAGGCATACTAACTTTTATTTTATCACAGCTATGTCAAAATAGGATTTGCTTGCCATAACATTTGTCCTCCAAAAGTACACATCCAATGTTATTAGTGTATTCACAAAGTTGTGTAATAATCCCTGCTATTCAATTCCAGACCATTTCCATTGCTCCCCAAAGAAACTCCACACCAAGTAGCAATCAGTCCTCATTTCCCCTGCTACCAGCCCCAGGCAATCACTAATGTACTTTTTTTTTTTTCAGTATCCATGGATTTTCCTTTTCTGGATATTTCATATAAATGGAATAATATAACATGTGGCCTGTGAGAAGCTTCTTTCACTTAGCATAATGTTGTTAAGTTTCACCCGTGTTGTAACATGTATCTGTACTTTATTCCTTTTCATGTCTTAATAATATTCCATTGTGCGGATATACCACATTTTTTACCCACTCATCAGTTAGTGGATGTTTTGTTGTTTCCACCTTTTGCTACTGTGAATATTGTTCCTATAAACATATATGAACAAGTTTTTGTGTGGACATGTGTCTTCCTTTGTCTTGGACATCTGACTAAGAGTGGAATTGCTGGGCCATATCGTAACTTATGTTTAACCGTTTGAAAAACTGCCAATTTATCTTCAAAGACACTGTTGCATTTTACATCCCCATCAACAGGGTACGAAGGTTCCAATTTCTCCAAATCCTTGCTGACATTGTTACTGCCCTTTTAAAATTATTACTATACTCACCCTAATGGGTATAATGTGATATTTTATTTATTTTCTCTCTAGTTTTTATTATTTACTTCCTTCTGCTTGCTTTGGATTTAGGTCTTCTTTTCCGAGTTTCTTATGGTAGAAATGTAGGTTGCTGACTGGAGAGCTGTCTTTTCACTGTAGATGTGCACAGCTCTCGATTTCCCTCCAAGCTCTGCTATGGCGGCATCCTACAAGTTTTGCTGTGCTTTCGTTTTCATTCATCTCAAAATATTTCCTAGTGTTCCTTGTGATTTCTTCTTTGACCCATTGATTATTCGGTAGCGTCACTCAATTTCTACGTGTCCACGATTTCCCTAAATTCTTTCATGATTAATTTCTAGTTTCATTCCATGTGGTCCGAAAACATACTTTGTATGATGTAAACTCTTTTAAATTTGAGACCATTTTTGTGACCTGACACATTATCTATCCTGGAGAATGTTCTGTGTGCCCCTGAGGAGAATGTTACGGTCTACAGAAGTATTCCATAGATGTCTGTTAGGTCAGTGTACTGTATCGTCCAAGTCTTTCATTCCCTTCATCTTGTGCACAGTTGTTCTAACTATTATTGAAAGTGAGGTCCTGAAGTCTCCATCTATTATTGCTAAATTGTTTATTTCTGCCTTCAATTCTGTCAGCGTTTGCTTCATATATTTGGGGGCTCTATTGTTTGGTGCATGTGTGTTTATAATTGCTCTGTATTCCTGCTAAATTAGTCATTTTATAATTATAAAACACCTTTCTTTATCTCTAATAACAATTTTTGTCTTAAATTTTATTTTGTCTAGTATTAGGCTGGCTCCTCCAGCTCTCTTTGGTTTCTGTCTGCACGTTCTGTATTTTTTCACCTTTTCACTGATGAACAGGATTTACGTCTGCCATTCTGCTTCATCTTCCTACACCTTATGTCTCGTTGTTCCTCTCCCTCCAGGTCTGCTTTGTTTTGTGTTAAATGGATGATTTTTAGTGTGTCATTTTAATTCTCTTGTCGTGTCTTTTATTATATTTTTGAGCTATTTTCTTAATCGTTTCCCTGACGAGTACTATTAACATCTTAAAACAATTAGTTTGGATCAACGCCAGTGTACTTCCACAGAAACAGCTCTGAGAGCTTCATCCTCCCCTCCTCCTTTGTACGATTGTTGTCATACAAATTACATCTTTACACATTAAAGCCCAACGACATAGTTTGACTCTTATTGTTTTGTGCAACTTGTCCTTTAAATCAGGAAAGAGAAGAAAAGTTACAAACAAAAGTACATTTAGGCTGTCGTATCTCTTCCTAGATGCCTGCCTTTCCTCTTTACTTCTGCACTTCCGCTCCTTCGTGCAGACTTCAGTCACTACCACTCAGTGTGTCTTCATTCCATCCCGAAGGACTTCCTTTAGGGTTTCTTATAAAGCAGGTCTGTTAGTGGCAAACTGTCTATTTTTTTAATGTCTAGGAATGTCTTAATCCCTTCCTTTTTGAAGGAAAGATTTGCTGGATCCTGCTCTGTCCTCTCTGGTTGCTGCTAGGCTGCTGGTTCACGCAGCTACTATGTTGCAAGACCCGGTTTCCAGGGCTCCCGTGAAACTGGGACGAGGGGACCAGATTAAGGCAAATTAAAACATCATACAACTTACTATTTTTAATGAAGATTCAGCCATTCTTCTTGAATAAATGCTCCTCAAATTGTTGTCTTTAGTTTCCGATATTCAAAAAATAAGTGTATTTAAGAGTTTTTCCAGTGTTCTCATTGCTTTTATGGAGTAGAGTTTTGGAAGTTCTCCCTTCACCATTCCAGAGGTCAGCCACTAGGAGACTGACTTTTCCTATGTAGCTTTTTGCGTTGTATGAAGTATTTTTACCATGCCCAGGCATTACCCAGGCGAACAGTTAAAATACATGCAAAAGCAAAGAGGGTAGGTACACACATGTGCAAGTACTCACAGTGATGTGGGAATCCACATGCGTAAGCGTATTCATCTGTCTGTGACACGAATTTGTTCTTCCATGTGTAGGAGTGACAGGTCAGCTCTGCGCTTCAGAAAGGTCGCGCTCACCCCTGTTTGCCAAGCGGAGCATGGAAAGGATAAGGTAGAAGGCAGAAAAGCCAAGAAGAAGCTAAGGACATCCAGCAATAGTGATGGTGTGACCTGGACTAGGTCCAGGGGTAGCCACACCAGTCCACAGCTAATTACCCCTAAGGACCGAGTGCATATAGGGGCCCAACCACATGCACACGTAGGTACACAGTTTGTGTGCGCAGGTACGCATGCATCCTGGAACATGCCATTGGGTTAAAGAAAGATGTGGTACAAATGTCCCAGAGGGACAGGAGGACTGGACTGTGAACCATAAGGGGACTTGGTGAGAAGGACAAGATTCCGAAAGGGAAGCTCTGAGGGTGGTGTGGTTTTCTGGGCCTGATGCTCTCTTCAGTTCTGTCCTTGGTCCCCTGACTTGCTACCAACCCTTCCTGTGTGACCTGTCACTTCCCTTCCCCTGAGCAAGTTCTGCAGATGAGGGCTGTGTTTGCCTGTTGCCCTGATTCACCCCTGGAGTTCGTCTCATCCTCGGCCCTCGGCCATCTCACTGCAGGGAACGCACAGAGGCAGGAGCTAGCCAGGTGAGATCCCAGCCATAACAAACACGCTGGATCATCCCAGACCTGTCCTGACACCAAAGATCCCAGGTCTTCTGGTCCAAAATGCTACTATTCAGAATTTTGAATCATGTGATGTCTCTTTATTACAAATTATTTCAAATATCTAAGGAATAATAGAATGAAGACCAATGTACTCACTACCCAGTTTTAACATAACAAAATTATGCCTTTTTACCTTTAATTTTTTAAGATTTATTTTTGTCAGCAAACAGTAGATATCAATCTACTCTGAGGCTGTCGAGCATCTGGGCAGTTTCCAGGTTTTTGCTGTTGTGGGCAGAGTGACCACGAGCATTCCTCTCATGTCTCCTGCTGTGTACACGTGAGAGTCTCTCTGGCGTAGACACTGGAGAGTGGACCTGCTGAATACTCAGCTCCCTAAGATTCTGCCCAACTGTTTTCCAAAGTAGCTGTGTCAATTTGCACTCTACCAGCAGCGTCCGAGAGGTCTTGGGGATCTGCGTCCTCTGCTAGCCTCATGTAACAGAAAGCTATGCACAGCCAAAATGAATGAACAACAGCCACGAACAACAATAGATGTGAATCTTGGCAATATCATAGTAAGTGGAAGAAGGTGACACCGGGCAGGCCACTCTTTGTAAAACTCCATAAAGAACACACACGTATGCCTATGTATGTGTGCATGTGTGTGTGTGTATGTATATGTGTGTATATGTGTATGTGTAATTAGTAACTATCCTTTCAAAGAGATAAAAGGTTACAGCGACAGCGGAAGACCCCTGCACATACCACTCCCCAAGTCAATTCCTGTCTCTTTCTCCCCAGACCAGATGAAACTCTCTCAGGGAACAGGACATGCTGCCTTCTCAGCCGTCTGCCTTTTTCAGTTTAACGACCACGAATGCATCCCCACTGTTGGTGACTTTTTGATATTTACATTCATGGTGTCAAGTCATGATAGCCTTCTGCAATGTGCTTCCCCACCCCCATTCACCACTATCGTTTTGAGATTTACCCATGTCACTGCCTGGGGCTGAAGTTCATTACCTGTCACCGGGATAGTCAGTTTACTAAATTGCTACACTTTAGCCACCTTCCTATAGATGGCAATTAAGTAATGCTGAGTTTTTCTGATTGTGAGATTCTAAGTTCCCAAAATTGTACCATTATAATAATATCTCAATAATATCTCAATGTATAATATCTCAATATCTCAAAGGATCATGTCAAATGATCCTTTTGAAATATGAATTCATTTTTTTACGTCCTTGCCCTTGATTCTAATTCCATTGTCCAGTTGATGTCCTCCTGGTCTTGCATTTGCAAAGCCACAGCCCTGACAGGAAAAGAAAGGACTTTGCACACAGACGACAGAGGTAGAAGAGAGGCTGGTGGTCTAGGAAGTGACCAGGCTCACAGTTACCCCTGAGACTGCAAGCATCCCTCAGCTGGGCTTCAGGAGAAGAGCTGGAGGGAAACCAAGAGCTCTTAAAGCCACAGGCCCTTGAGAAAGGAGTCCCACCCTGTCTCCAGGGCCGAGGGTGAGAAAGAACCCACAGCCAGGTCTGCACAACCTGAAGCAGCAGTGCCCTGGGCCCCATTCCCGTCTGAACGTTGGAGAAGATGTGACTGGGCGCACAGGCCTGAGGTGGCCTCCCAGAGGCTCCCGCGCCCAGCATGGTGAAGGAGCACTGGTTGGACTCGCCAGGCCCAGAGCAGGCTCTCGGCCAGCAGCACACCACCGGGACCAGCAACAGAGGGGCAGCGTGTACTGATGGGCAGACAACAACTGAGGGTCAATGTCCTCCCCCACGGTCTGCGTCTGCCCCCTAAAGGTCCTCCAAACCCCTGAAAGTCAACGGGACAGCCCGGCTGCTTGTATTTCTCCCACAGTGGCAGAACAGGGTCTCCAAGTGGAAATGACATTGCTTTATAGAAAAGACAGCTACATTCCTGGCAAACCTGGGTGCGGTGTGGGTGGAGAATTATGCCCTCTGCCCTCAGAGTTCAGGAATCTGGATTTCTAGGATAATACACTTTCCAGGTTCCCAAACCTCAAGTGTCCAGGGCTGTTTGGAAGTAGGAAGAATCTAGCCTTGGGGCTGCCGAGAACTTTGCCAGGGTTGGGTCCATTTTCCTGACTCTGGCCCCCTTCGGGACAGTTAAAGAATAAAGAGGTTTTGGGGGGAAAACCCTGTCCTTCTTACCCCAAGATTCTGCCAGGTCTTGACCAGGCAGGGCACAGGGGCCTCAGGTAGTTGAAGCTGTTGTGCCTTCCCTTGCAGTGACTCTGGCGCATCCATTATGTTTCCCCAGAGGGGAGACTAAGGCCCAGAGGGCCTGCTTTGCCCTGGCCACGCAGTCAGCAGCACAAACCCAGGCTACTTCCCACTTACTCCCACTCCCCTCCCTGCCCATGACTCCTCCCCCAGTCCGGGCAGCCTCCTACCCTCTGCTAAGGACAGGAGCCTGTGGTGGGTGTCCAAGGTCAGCTGGGAACGTGTCTCCCACTGCCCAGGCAGCCACGGCTGGCTCCCCTGGCCCAGGCTTCTCACTGCCGAAGGTTGCCATCCATTTTCTATCCACCTCATTTGTCTAAAACCCATGAAGAAAAATCACTCCCGTCTCTCTGCCTCGGCTGCCATTGTGATATATGACCTCCATCAGGACCCCCTTCCCCAGCTGGCAACCCCCTTTTCCCCCAAACCCGCCAAGGCTGGGGTCGGGGAGAAGGAGCGATCCTGAGCCAGCTAACAGGGCGCATTCTCGAAGACATTCAGGAGACGGATGGCTCTGCCTGGGCTTGGTGGAGGGAAGGCAGTGTGGACATTACCGATCATTGCTGTGTGACCTCCGGCAATCCACATCGCCTCTCTGTAAAACAACTCCCGCCCCACCCCCTCCCCCAGAAGCCACACAAGGTCTGTTTACAGCTCTTCATCTGCTCTTTCCATCATCTCTGCCAGGTACCTGATGAGAATAAATAAATAGAAACCCTAGTTTCTATTTACTCTTCTTGCCAAGCCCCACGCTGGGCACTGGGAACCCACAGCCACGGCCCTTGGTGAGCCTCGGCACCTCAGGACAGAGCCAGACACACAAAAAACAAAAGCACCACCCCAATGTTGAAGTACAATAATGAAGAACTTCCTGCAGACGGAGGTGCCTGGAATGAGGAAGATGAGGAAGGGGGTCCCTCTGCTAACTATGGGGGGAGGGTAGAGAGTTGTGCGCGTGCGTGCGTGTGCACGTGTGTGTGTGTGTACGTGTGCATGTGTGTCTGCATGCCTGAGCAGCTCTGAGGAGCTGAGCTCTGAGGCTCTGCAGGTGGGCGCGTGGGCTCTGGAGTTGCATTGCTTGTATTGACACCCTGCTGTGTGACTGTGGGCAGCTTGCTTGGCTTCTCTGAGCCTCCCCTGACTTCTGGAGAGCCAGTAATGGGAACTGGGCGGGGGTGGGTGGGGCAAGAAGAGAAAAGCCGTGAGTGCCAAAGTAACTGGGGCATATAAAGTGCTAAGTGTGAGACTGCGGATTGTGAAGAGTGCTGGGAGTCTGTCTAGAGGACAAGGTCGGGCGAGTGGTCTGGGCACAGGGAACAGCCAATACACAGTTGTGGACACTGGGAAACCTGAGCTGCTGGGAGAGGCCAGAGCTTGGTGTGAGTGGCAGGAAGGGCTGACCCAGGAGACTTGGAAAGCCAGAGACTTCTACCCCACCCCGGAGACCATGGGGAACCATGGACAGTTTTGAACGGGAGGGTGGCAAGGCAAGGTCAGATAGAGTGCTAGAAAGATTCCACGGATAGTAGTGACTGGGGAAGAGAGGTCGGAGGGGTCAAGCTGGGATGCAAACCCTGGTCTCTCCTCTCCAATGTTCTTGCACATTTTCAGCAGGATTTCAAATCCTTAATAAACCAGAGCTGGATTTTCCTGAAATCCCCAGGTACCGGCCGGGTTCCCACTTCAGATGGGTGTTGGGGTGGGGGGAAGGGAGGAATCTGGCTTCAAAGGGGAAGCCCTGGGCCTGGGGGCCTGGAGGGCAGGGCCAGGACCATCCCCCACAGCCCCACCCTTTCTGGGTGGACTGCTCCAGCAGTGCTCCCTGTGAGGAGCAGCGGAGCTGTCAGGCGTGTCCGAACAGCGCTCCTGGCTGCCTCCATCTCGCATCCCCCTAGCAGCGCAGACACCGTGAATGGCCCGGAAATTGAATGCAAAATCAAAATGCAGCACATAAATAGATGCAAAAGTCATTTGGAGCCAGTAATATGAATCACCTCTGGACTACAGCCGGGAAAGTTCCAGGGAGGCTGAGCTGGCCTGGCCCAGAGGGGTGTTAGACTGGGCACCCCCTCCACCCACCTTCCCCGGCCCCAGCTCTCCTCCACTGACCCACATCACTGATGATCTCCAAGGTCATGCAGTCTGGCTCCTCAGTGTGCAGGCAGGGAAATGGGGGCTTGGAAAGACAGGACAGAGAGTTAGGGCCCTAGTCAGACGGACCTGGGTTTTGATCTGTCTCCTCCACTTTCTGGCACACATGACCTTGGGCCTGATCCTCAGTTAGGTCACCAGGCAAACGGGGAGAAGGCCCACCTCACAGTTCGGGTGGGGAGACTGAAGGCCACGCTGAGTGAGGGAGGGTGCCCAGGGTCAAGGCAAGAAACGCACAAACATGTAAGAATTTGTATGCATTTATTTGAGCCAAACTGACAACAATTGCCAGGAAGCAAACTCTCAACGGATTGAGAAAATGCTCCCGGAAATGGCAGCTTTACTGCTTATTTTATACTTCAGAACCAAAGGGGAGCCGTAACAGAGTTACATGAAACCACCGGTGACGGATTAGGGAGGGGGGAGAAAGAGAAGCTGGAGATCTCTGAGGCGGATCGAAAGTAGAACAGAGAGACACAGTCTTTCACGCTGGTGGGTGCAGCATAGTTAACAACCGGCATGACAGCCATGAGGGGTCATACTGAACTTCAGCGTCCTCCTCTGCCCACCCCCTCACTGAAGAAGGGAATTGCCCAGCACCCCGAGGCCCCCAGCTGGGTGCCCTGGGTGTGCCGACTGACTTTTCGTCCCCCCCCCCCCCCCGCACCCAGCGAGCAGAGGAGAATGTGGCACTGATATCTGACAGTCAGGGACACCAGCGAGGCACCTTATGGTTTGCAGAGCTTGGTTCCAGGACTGGCTTGGTCCCCTGTCTCCCCCACCCACATTGACTTCACAGACAGAGAAAGAGAAATGGTGGCAATGGAAGTGATTTCCCCAGGGTTGTGGCATCGAACAGGGACAGCAGGGATTGGAATGCCAAACCCCTCTCCCTTCGTGTCACTCATTCCTTCAACAAAAGCACAATGGGCACCAGCTGGCTGGGTCAGGCTGAGGACTTTCGGGCCTCATTCAGGCCCCGGTCTCCACTCTGGGAGCTGCAAGGGTCCCTGGTCGGCAGGCCGAGAGCCGAGGCCCACCTGGGCCGCCAGGAGCTGAGGGGACCAAACGGAAGGTCAGAATGGAAGACAGGAGGAGGAGCCTCTGGCTGAGGCCACCGGGGAGCCAAGACACAGCGGAAAGAGAAGGGGCAGAAAGAAAGGCAATTACACCAGACACATCTTGTAAGTAGCTACTGTGTACCAGGCACTGAGGAGACAGAAAGCAAGACAAAAGCAGGCACGGGCCTTACACTCTGGCGGGGAGAACGACATTAAACAATCGCTCTGATTTGCAATCGTTCATTACAAACAGGGCCTTGAAGGACTTGAGTGTTTGACGTAGCGACAGAAACTGGGCCTGGAGGATCAGGGAGGCTTTCTGGAGGAGGTGGTGGTTGGGTTGAGACCTGGAGAGAGAGAGAAGGAAGAGGAAGGGAAGGAAGGAGAGGGAGACACAGAGACCGAAGGAGGGGGAGAGAGGAGGAAAGACGGAGGGTGGAAAGACAAAATCGGAAGCTGAGAGTCTGAGAGAAGGGGACGGGAGAAGAGCCGGAGCCAGAACCGAGAGGGACCGTTGGAGAACAATTCAGAGAGAGGCAAGTCAGACTCAGCCAGCAGGACAGGCCAAGAGAAGAGAAGGCTGCAGGAAGATGGGGCTTATCAGAGAGACAAAGAGCCAGGGAGAAAGGGAGGGTGAGGGGAAAGAGACGGCCGCTGGCTCCAAGCTCCCCACCCCCTGCCGCTTGGACTTTCATCTCTGATTTGTGAGGAACTTTAGTTCCCCTGGAGGGAAGTGTGGGGCGTCCGGGCTGAAGCTGAATAATGCATTTCACATTCCAGGACTGTTTCATCTTTCCCTTTGTGAACTTGGATTCTGAAGTGCGGTGTGGCTGCAGTCAGTGGGGGTGTGCGGTGGGCAGGGGGTGCTGCTGCCAGGGGCAGGGCTGGGCTTGGCTGGCCAGGCCCCCAGGGCAGAACCGGGCCTGAGGCTCCTCCTTCTGCCCACACCCTCAGAGAAGACCTCATCCTGATTTTCAGCTATGACTGAGTTCCTGACAAAGAATCAGCTGTCAACTAAGGCGCTTGTTATGTGTTAATGGTTGATGAAGGTGTTGACCGTTAACTAGGATGCGTTAACTATGCGTTCACTGTTAATTAGAGTGCTCGCTGTCAACCAAGGTGCTCAGCAACGGAGGTTTTTGTTAAGTAGTGTGTTTGCAGATGACTAGGGTATTAACAGTTAATGAAGGTGCAGGGTATTGACTAGGGTGCTTAACACCCACTACGATGTTTGTTGACAGGGTGCTTGCTTTGGGACCCCATCCCCCACCTCCTCACATCCCCACCCCCTGCTTCAGTGCCTCAGTTTACATATCCCTCGAGTGCCTTCTCACCACCTGATCCCCGGGAGAGCCTCTTCCCCCCGCCCCCCAGCACAAGCACCTGGCTTGACCTCAGAACACCCCCTGCCACACCTGGAACTGGCTCCACAAATAGTCCCACCAAACTCCCTGGTCCTAATCTTGGCAAGATGGAGAGTAGAACGTCTCCCGAAAAGACCTGCGTTTTTAAAAAGGAACATTTGAAGTATACACACAGCCAAACGTTAACTCGATGGCGGTGGGAGCCAGGCGGGGGAGAACCTGCTTCCCGGCCCTGCGATCCTGCAGAATGGACAGGCTGTGGCTGCCATGGTGGGGTTCCCATGTCCTTTCATGCTGTGTGGGCACACCTGGGGACCTGCCACGATGCCAGGGGCATCATCTATCGATCTTGTCCTTTCAGGCTGAAGTGTTCTTTGGGGTTGACACCTGGAGGATGGGAGCCCAAGTGCTGGTGGTCTAGGGTTCCTGAGAGCACCCTGCCCAGGGCAACCAGAGGAGCCTGGGGGCAGACCTACGAGCAGTCACTGCCCCGCTGGGCAACAGTCGTCAAGTCATCGCCCTCCCTGGGCCTCAGGTGTAAAGTGGGATTTGAACCAGCAGACAGTAGAGGGTCCGGCCAGCTTCAGCTTTTGGGGCTGCTCATCAAAGCCCATTTTAAAGATATGAGCACATTTTCCCTGGCCAGTGTGGCTTAGTTGGTTGGAGCGCTATCCAGCAACCAAAAGGTTGCGGGTTCGATTCCTGGTCAGGGTGCCTATGATCCCTCACCTGGACACGTACGGGAGGCAACCAATCAATGATTCTCTCCTGCATCCATGTTTCTCTCTCTTCCCCTCTCCCTTCCTCTGTCTAAAAGCGATGAAAAAAAACGGTCTCTTCTATCCAAGCCCTCCCCAACCCCAAGAGCCTCCCCCACCCCCGAGGCAGTGGTGATGACCAAAAGGACTGAGTGAGGGCCGGAGGGGACCCCAAGGCTGTCCCACCAGGTCACTGCCCAGGACCTCCAGCCCTTCTGTCCCTGGCCTTCCGGGTTTGGGCCAAACACACACTCACAGATGTTTGCAAACACACCCCACAGCTCTCCGGGCAAAGACCAAACCCCAACAGACCACTCCCACTGCCCTACCCCAGCTCATCCCAGGCCCCACTCTCCAGCCATGCCAGCCTCCTCAGAGAGCCTCTTGATGCCCACACTTCTCCAGCCCCTGGGCCTTGGCACATGCCCCTCCCCATCCTCCTCTTTGCCTGTTTTCAGCCTCCCACTCAGTTCAAACGCCTCCCAAGCCCCAGTCCAGCTAGATCTCTCTGCTCTGTGCACCCTTTGGAAGCACTGGGGAGAGAGCTGCAGTGACTAGTCAGGTGTGCGATGTTTTCCTCTCTCATCTCCTCTGGACCCTTCTTCACATGGCCATCCTCTGTACATGTGTGACCTTGATGTGTCTCTATCCTAATCTCTTCTTCCTGTAAGGATACCTGTCGATCATGGCAAGCTCCCTGACACCTTCACACCCCAGTGCCTGGCACAGGGGGCACTTTGGAAGTGTTTATGCAATGGATGAGTGCATGCGTGAATGGGTAAAGGAGTGAATGAGCGATGTCAAGGGTTCTATCCACTTCCAGAGAGAAAAAGGGAGAAATACGCAAACCACCACACAGGGCTCGGAACCAAGACGCCGGAAATCAAATCCTGCTTGCTCCCTTCTGCCAAGCTGACACAGAGAAGTAACCTGACCGCTCTGAGTCTCGGTTTCCCCATGCGTAAGATTTGGATAAACAGATAACCCCTGGACGAAAGTCGAAAAGGAAATGAGCTAGTGACTGGGAAGCGCCCCCAGAGCTGGTGCGGAAACAAACGCGGGCAGTCCGGCTCGCGCACGCGCTCGCGCTCGACCTCAGCACGGCGGCCTCTCGGCACCCCCGGCCAGAAGCAGAGCTCACATCTGGCACCCCAGCTGGTGCCTCTCGGCGAGGCAGAGAGAACAGCTGTGGCTGTCAGTCCTCACAGTGGGCCTCCTGGACCAAATGCTCTTATTTAACTGTCTCAATAGTGCCATGGGGAAACAGGTTCCTCCACTCTCCCCATTCTACAGAGAAAAAGACTGAGGGGGAGAGGAGTGGCCTGGGATGTTTGGGGGGGAAGGACGAGGGCCCTGTGTGAGCCCCTTTTCTTCAACCCTACACGCATACCTCCTTTGTGCGCGCGCTCTCTCTCATACCTTCCAAACAGATCCCTTGAAACCTCCTCCCTTGAAACCTTCTTCCTACAGCTGCCGCCCCTGGTGCTGGCAGTGTCTCCCACTTCTGGTCACTTCTTGTCCCCAACCAGCTGCCATCTTCCCTTCCTCCAAAAGAGGACCTGGGGAGCTGGGTACAGGCCTGGGCTCTGCCCAGCTCTGCCGTTCACTAGCTGTGTGATGCTGGGGGCCTCATTTGCCATCTGCAAAGTGGGGGCAATCACACCACGCCCTAGGGTTGTTGTACGGAATAGCAGAGCTAGTCCAAGCAGAACAGACACTGTTGAGGCCCACCCCAGACCCCTTTAACTCCTGTGTGTTTGTGCCCCACCACCTTTTTAATTGTTGCTAATAAGCAACCCTAATTCAGAGGCCTGACCTCAGCCTACAGCACACCTGAAGTGCCTGGCAGCTTCTGTGCCCTGGAGTCACCCGTAACCAATGACTGACAGGTGCAGGCGTGTGGAAGTCCAGCTCATTTGCTTCCAAGTAGGACAACCTCTGAGCCCCGTGGCATCATCTGGCTCGTTTAGCAGTGCCCTTACCTGGGCACACCTTAGTACGTCTCCTGCTCAGGAATCTTGATCTCCAGGTCTGCTTCTGGGGACCCCAGCCTAACCAACAAGTCAAGCTATTTAGCATGAGCCTGGCTCAGAGTAAAGGCTCACTTCATGTTAGCTACTACCGTTTTATTTCTGGGCAACTGAAAACAAACCTGTGCCTTTCTAGGTCTCGACATCCTCATCTGTAAAATGGGCACAATGAGACTTGCTCTGCATATATCTTCACTGAATAATGGAGTGAAGAAATAAGCAAATTCCCCATCTTAGCTGAGGGGTGGCCCTGGGTGAAAGGGCAGTTTCTGCCCTTTCTCATGCTCCCCACATCCAGCTGCCCTCCCAGTCTCAGCAGCTGTGAGTCCCCACCTCTGCCCACTTCACGCTCCTCTGGCCCAGAGGAGGGAAGGCAGCCCTTAGGCTCCAGACACGAAGGTTGACCTTGACATCAGCACAGCTCTCTTCCAACTCCAACAAAGGCTCTCCCAGCCCCAGCCCCTGCAACCTGTCCAAGTTCTACTCTGAGGCCTGGGCCGCCACCCCGCCCCACCCAGGGTGTGCTGGCACCAGCACTCACTGTGTCTTAAGAGGCAGTTATTAAATTTTCAAGAATTGGAAGCCCCTGGTTGTCAAACAGTTGGCAACTGGAAAGCCGCTCTGGTGGAAATAATTGACACTGTGGAAATGGGCAGATGCTACCAAGGAGGCTTTTCTTTGCAGAGCTGGCTCATCAGCACACGACTGACCACATATCTTCACTGGACGCCTGCCTGGGCCCGTGCGGGCTGGACTCGGAGGATGTAGATATATAAGGCATGATATATTAGGATACATGTAAAATACATATTTCATTATCCCCTTCAGGGCTGCCAGAGAATATATTCTTTTAACATGTATAATTAAGTTTAAAAAGGTAAATTACTTTGTTTTCTAAACGTGGTCTTTTCAAAGAGTTCATTTCTGTGGCTAGATAGTCACCTTAGGAACAACAAAACAAAATGATTTCACATCCACCCCTTAGCATCTCCATCCCAAACTCCACCATACAAAGGCCCATCTCGGCTTTCCTCTTAAAAATATCTAGACAGCCCCGGCTGGTGTGGCTCAGTGGGTTGAGCGCTGGCCTGTGAACCAAAGGGTCGATGGTTTGATTCCCGGTTACGGGCCAGGTTCCCAGTTGGGGATTCACGAGAGGCAACCACACATTGATGTTTCTCTCCCTCACTTTCCACCTCCCTTCCCCTCTTTAAAAATAAATAAACAAAATCTTAAAAAAAATTTCCTAGATTCATAGGATCTTAGAAATGCAGAGTCCCTGAAACTTCAAGGTCTGGATTCTGGAACCCTGAAACCTCTCACCCCTAGATGTTAGACTTGGGACACACCAGTCAGTGGAGTCACGTCTTACTGGGGGGTTTGATTCCAGACTTAGCGGGGAGCAGATATTCAACCTGGTGCAAACTTCCCCTCGTAATCCCTTAGAGAGACCATCCGTCATCACCCAGCAAGTCCAGGGACTCGAGATGCATCTCTGCCTTTTCAATTGAGAGGAAGACCGGTTATATGAGTAATTACATAACAGTATGCACAATATTATAGATTACTTAAATATATACCTTATAGTTATATAATTTAAATATACAAATTAGTAAGTATGTAATTAGTAAAATATCTATCTTTGACCCTGGAATTTTATTCAAGGTGGCGAGGTAATACCCACACCACCATGAATGGTACCTAGAAGGCAAGGCCAATACCATTTTGTATTCTCATGGTAGATACAGAAACCACAGACCTCTCTCCCCACCCCCACACCCCAATCATAGCCGAAGTTGTGTATAGCCTTCGATCATAGTGAATTAAAATCATAGAAACTTGAAGTTGGATGAGACCTCACAGTCAGGGCCTTTCAGATGCTGAAATCTCCTTTGTGGCATCTTCCCCCGCCCTGCCGCAGAGAAAGGTCATCCAGTCTGTTTGAATTCCTTCAGTGGCAGGGAGCTCACCACCTTCAAGACAGGCTGGATCACTCCTGATGACTTTTCACTGTACTGTGGGAAGAGGATGTGCCTCCCCTTACTTCGGACCCTCAACAAACACCTCCGAGCTCCGCCCCTGCAGGCGCTGGGACTCCAAGGAACTCGGGCATCGCCTGGCTGGGGAGCCCTAGAGTGGCAGCGCTGAGACAGAAATCGTGCTCTGGACATTTGGAGAAGGACCAGTCACTAACGAACCTAGTGACCCCATGGACCACAGCCCAATTTTGCACATAATTTCTAAGTACTCGTGGACCCACTGAAGTCCCATTACCCAGTCCAAATCTTTTCTAGTATAGATGACAACTTGGGAGCCAGGGGACAGCAGAGACTTCCCAAGATCAAGGTCACACAAGACCTAAGAGACAGAGTCAGGATTCAAACTTGCATTTTCTGCCTCAGATCCCGGGCATTCCCCCACCCGACTCCCACATCAGGCCCTTCTCCCAGCCAAGCCTAGAACCTAAACCAGCGCAGAGTCTGAGATCTGAGGCAGAGCCCCCCACCCCCACCCCATCCATCCTTCCAGGCCCACCCCACCCCCATCCCTGGGCTTGGAAAGTTGTTAGATCTTCCCAGCAATACCCCCCTCCCACCGAGGTGATTACCCAGGCCACTGAGGGGGCTGACAGCTGGGCTGGGTGATGGGTGGCTTTAATATTTAAACACAGTTTGCCGCTGCACAGCCAAAGGCAAAAGCAGCTGCCCCTTTTTCTTCCCCTTCCTCTTTTTCCTTCCTTCCCTTTTTTTAAATCTTTAATGTCTCCCGCCAGCCGCCAGTGGGGGAGGCGTTGTTTGAGTGCCATATTTCAAAGGGTTGCCACAGCTGGAGGGATATTCAGAGCACTTCGAGCCAATCCATTGTGTATAAATATATAGATATATATATATAGGTTTCATTATCCCCTTCAGGGCTGCCAGAGAATATATTCTTTTAATATGTATAATATATTTGAGCTGCTACATGACTTGCAGCAGGGGAGGGAGGGCGGGTGGCCCAAGCTGACATTTCAGAGGCGTTTCCAGAGACGGGGAAACAGCTGACTTTGGGAAAGTGCAGGGCTCCGCTTGGCTGAGGTTGGTCTCCGCGCCCGCAGGGCAAGGGGTCTGAGACGTAATCCCCACCCTGAGCCTGGGCCCAGCACTGGCATTTATTTAGTCCTTTGAGAGCGGTTCATCTGATCCATTTGGTTATCCACAGCCTTCCATTGTTAAGTGGTCTTCAGCTATAACAAAGGATGAGGGAGCAACATTTCCTGGGTCTGTGGTGGCCTCGGAAGTTGCAGGCTGTTTACTGAGTGATCTTGGGCAAGCTGCTTTGACTGTTCGAACCTTAGTGCTTTCGTCCGTGGAAGGAGAGAGCGGGCCTGCCCTGCAGAGGGAAAGCAGATCATGTGTGTGAATACGGAAAAGGAGTGTCACGCGGGTGCTCACAACGGGGGAACGTGACCCAGTTACATGCCCCTGGAGAAGGGACACCTGTGCTGAGACCGGAAAGAAGACCCCAGATGAAGAGGGTCAGGGAGGGAGAGTGTTCTGTATACTGCTCCAGCCTGCTAAAGCAAGGGATGAGTGCAGAATGAACTGGGCTGCCCCCAACTGGCAGACACAGCTTAAAGTGAGCCGAGGGTCCCCGTGGCCCTCAGGGCCTCAGACCTACCGGCCTTCACCTTGCCAAGTGCGCTGCGCCAGGACTTCAGCCTTGGGGTCCTGCCTTGTGTGCCAGTTGCTCTCAGGTGCTCCCCTCAGCAACTTCCCGGGAAGGATATCTCGTTTTCTTTGGTAGTGAGGTTTACTGATAAATGAGGTCAAAATGAAAAGGTGGCTTGTTTTCTCCCTGGCGTTTCTCAGCACCTCTGACTCTCCGGCAGCCTCTGCTCATTTGTCTGTCTCCGGGCTCCCTCCTGGCCCTCCCAACCGGGCTCTTCCCTCACATGGGCCTGGCCACCTGGAGGAGGAGTGCAGCGGTCACCAGGGACCTGGTGGGAACACAAACCCTAGCTCTGGGGCAGAAGGACCTGTGCATGGTCCTTCTGAATCAGCACCACCAGGAGCTTCTGAGTCAGTAGATTTGGGGCAGGGGAATCCTATTTCCTAAGCTCCAGGATGAGGCTGAGACAAAGCTGGATTCAGGGGCCTTGATCCCAGAGTTCAGAGCCACGACCCACCAGCAAAGGAAGGTGAAAACAGAGGGAGGAGGCGGGGCCCTGTTGCGCGATCCCTAAACTTCTCCCAGGAGCTCAGTTCTGTGGCCTGCTTTCCTCACACGTTTCCCCATCTCGGTAAAGGAAGTTTCCCACCATCGAGTTTTTTAAGGCGTCATCCCAGACTCCTCCCTGTCTCCTCCCTCTCGTCTACCAGCGCAACTCATCACCCTCACTTTAAAACGTATTCAGAATCCCTCACGTCCACAGCTACCACCCCAGTCTGAGCTACCAGCATCTTTCCCCTGAGTTATTGCAACAATTACTATTGTCTGGTCTTCCGACTCCCATCCAGGCCCCGCACCGGCCCATTCTCCACCCAGCAGCCAGAAGGATGTTTTAAAAATATAAATCTGATCATTTTCCTTGCCCTATTTCACCCTTTCCACTTGCCTTGCCTCTGCATGGCTGGCTCCAGCTCATCTTTCAGCGCCCGGTTTCCGTGTGGCCTCATTAGAGGGCCCTCCCCCAGCAGCTCCTAGGGGAGAGCCTCCCCTCCTCAATTATTCCTCATCCCTGCACTTTCTGGGCTTCCTTCAGAGCACCAATCTCGAAATACGCAATTATTTATTTGTTTGTTGTTTACTTGTCCCCCCCAAGCTGCCTCCCCCCTCTGGGTGGTGAGGTCCCTGGGGGCAGGGCTTCATTCCCCCCCCCCCCCCCCGACTCCGAACTCAAGACAAAGCCTGGCGCACAGCTGGTGCGTGCCAGAAGCTTCCCGGAAGAACGGGAGGGTGCTGTCTGATGGACCGGACTCACCGTTTTGACCCAGGCTGCTTAGGTAATGAAAGTGCACACTCTTTGGTTAGATGGCCATCTCATTATCCAAGCGAGCAGCATCCAAGAATGAGTGGGGGTATCTTCTGGAAGCGGTCGTGCCTGGGTGGTGCAAGAAGGGAGTCCTGAGGACACTGGCCCAGCCACCTCTTAAGCCTCCAGCCTAAACTAGGATGGAACAGAAAGGAAGAGAAAGCACTAGAGGTATTGGTTCCCTACATACCCATTTTACAGATGAATAAACATTCCTTCAGAGCCCCTCCCCACACTGGGAAACCTCCAGAGGGGCACAGTCCCCAGGGTTGCCCTCCAGACCTCAGCCCGTCACTCTCAGACTTCCCAGCAGCTGACGGAGTCTTTGAGGGGACCAAGAGGCCACGGAGTCCAGCCCTCCGGCCTAGAAGCACGTCTGAGCAGCCCAGTTAGAGAACAGTATTCCCACCCTCTTTCCTACAGACCCCTCCATTAAAACTGGAGGTGGTGTGGCACGCTGGGTTGGGACGGAGATCTCAGTATCATTCCTAACCCTTTCTGAACAACCGAGGGATCTTGAGGCTACGACAGTCTCAGAACCGGCTAAGCGTGATCTCTCGCAATCCGGGTCAGTCCTCTGCCCGTACCTGTCCAGAGTGCATGAGGCGGCGCTCCTCCGTGGAGCACTGGCGCCACCTGCTGGAAAATGGCGGGCGAGCAGCCCTGGTTCTCGCCGAGGCGGATGCTGTCTGCGGGACTGGAGCCACAGATGGCGAGAGATTGACAGACACGCAAATGCCCGCCAGCCTCAGACGCTCCAGGCCCACCCTAAAACAAGGACACAGTACCACCCGGGCCCTTCTCAGGAGCCCGGAAGAGTGTGGAAGGGGTGGCTGGTGGTGGAAGATGTGGGCAGACTTTGGACCCGTGGACGGAGCCACTCATGGTGTGGGGTGGAGAGGGAAGAGGCAGGCCTGCATAAACACTCCAGGAGGGAAAGGCACACCCAGTCACCCAGCGGTGGGAAAAGTGCCACTTGCAAGGGACAGGTCATGTCCTAAGGGAGAGGAGAGGAGGCCAACTCCACTGTCACATGTCAGCGTCACAGGAAATCCCTCTCCTGTGGATTACTTCCTTCAAGGTTCAGAGAGTATCCAGTCCCATGGGAGCCACAGCGGGAACCTGAGGCTGGGGAGGAGCGCCTGGGCATCTCAGACCCCTGGCTTGGAGCCCCTCCCTTTGGAAGTCAGCCTTGCTGGCTTTTCACTCATTCAGTGCGGACTTGCTGAGCACCGCCTACAGGCCAGGTGCTTGCTGGGACCTGAGCCTCCAGTGGGGGGCAAAGTCCCCACCCTCTTGAGGCTTGGTGGGAAAAATGGACCATTAAAAGAAAAAGGCAAATAGGAAATATGATGCCAGTTGATAATCTAGCAATTCCACTGCTAGGTGTACCCAAGAGAAATGGAAGCATATGTCCATCTGTCCACAGAAGGCCTTGGACGTGAATGTTCACAGCAGCTTTAGTCCTCATAGCTGAAAACTGGAAACAGCTCAGGTGCCCAAACAGCAGAGTGAAGAAACAATTCAAAGTATGTCCGCACAATAGAACACAGCTCAGCAATAAGGCTGAATGAATAACCAATACCTCCGACAACATGTATGATTCTCGGAAACACGATGCTGAGCAAAAGAAATCAAACACCAAAGAGCATGTGCCAAATTAATTATTCCATGGCGTGCAGTTCTGGGAGAGGAAAAGCTAAGCCGCAGTGACAGCAAGCAGACCAGCAAATGCCTGGAGCAGGGAGGGAGCTCTCCAACTGAACCTTTTGGTGGCCAGATGACACAGGGTGTGGCAGACACGGGTAGTGCCACAGCCATCAGCCCCCACACACCAGATGGCTTCCCAAGTCTCTCCGCCTAAGGGAGTCACCTGACCACAGCACTGAGCTTGGCTGGATGCAGAGGACAAGCCAGGAGTGTTCAACCTCAGGGGTGACCCTCAATCAGTGAGGGCCAGAATTTAGAAGGTAAATACCCCATCATCCTCCAGGGCCAGGATGGCGGCGTAGAAGGGAGGTGCTGAGAACTCAAACTTTGAGATCCTCACTCTCAGGGTTGTACAAACAGAATCAGCATCTCAGAGTAGAGGCCTTCTTAAATGTTTTTACAACAGCTTTATTGAGATATAATTCACATATCAAGTTCACCCTCTTAAAGTGTACAATTCAATGGTTTTCAGCATATTCATAAAATTGTGCAACCATCACCACTAATTCCAGAACATTTTCATCACCCCCAAGTAACCCTGTACCCCTTCCTTAACCAGCTACAATCTCACATTCCACCCCAGCCCTGCCCCCAGCCCTAGATAACCACTAACCCACTTCCTGTCTCTGTGGATTTGCCCAGTCCAGACATTGTTAGGCCGGAGTCGCTTAAGAAACCAGACGGACGCAGCGAGCTAAGGAGCAGGGTTTATTAGTGGGGAATAACAGGGAAGGTGGAGCCGACCTAGGGAGGTTAGGACTTGCTCGGTTGTTCTTAGGGCAGGGTTTTTAGGCACAGAATCCCTTGAAGGGTAACTGGTTGGGGGGTCAGAGTCTGACTGGCTAGAGCTGGTTGCTGGGTGCCATTTCTGCTGACCACTGTTCTTGATACATCTTGTCAGGCTCGGGTTAAAGCTGCCTCCTGCTATGCCAGATAGGCCGACCCCAGACCCCAACCTTAGCCGGGCACCTGTTTGTCCTGGGCAGGGTCAGCAGGCAGTTCCCCAGGCTACAGTTTCCCACGGTACAGTTTTCCTGTCTGGTGACTTTCCATGCCTCCCAGGCCTACCTAGGTCTGTCAGACATTCCACGGAAATAGAATCACACACTTTGTGGTCTTTCATGTCTGGCTTCTTTCACTTGGCATGTGCAGCCTGTATCAGCGCTTCGCTCCTTAATATAACTGAGTAATACTCCATTGTGTGGAAAAGGCACATTTTTGTTTATCCATTCATTAGTTTATGGACATGTGGGTTGTTTCCACATTTTGCCAGTTGTGAAAATGTTGCTATGAACATTTCTGTACAATCTGGTGAAGAAGTATGTTCATTTCTCTTGGGTGTATACCTAGGAGTGGATTACTGGGTCACGTGGTACGTCAACGTTTAACTTTTGGAGGAACTGCCAAACTGTTTTCATAGCCTCCATTCCATTTTACATTCCCACTGACGATCTATGAAGGCTTCAGTTTCTCCACATCCTTGCCAACACTTGGCATTTTCTGTCGTTCTGATTACAGCCACCCAGAAGGTGCAAAGTGGTATCTCACTGTGGTTTCTCACTGGCTTCGTCACCCTGGGCGGCACACCAGCCTCCCCCTCATCCTGGCTCTGGCCTCCTCACCCTTCTGTGGGGCCTTTCTGATGCATCTCCACCTAGTTCCTCACAGGGTTCCACGGGCCCCACGGCAGTGACGCCCCCACCATGCCCTGTGTTGGCTCTCTCTCCCGTCTCGCTTCCCAGCTCCCACACATGCTTCCTGTGATCACTTTTTACACCAAATCCTAGTCTCAGGAACACAAGTTAAGGCACATTGCCTTAAGGGTCACAGTGTGAAATTAAGAAACTCTTCTAGTGCACTGTAGGTGGGACTGCAGACTGGTACAACCACTGGGGAAAACAGTATGGAATTTTCTAAGAAAACTAAACAGGGATCTGCCTTTTGACCCAGCAATTCTACTGCTAGGATTATATCCTAAGAACCAATGAATATCCTGTGTATATCCTGAAACACCAATTCAAAAGAACCTTTGCACCCCAATGTTCATAGCAGCACAATTTACAATAGCTAAGTGCTAGAAGAGACTTAGGTGCCCATCAGTAAATGAATGAATCAAAAAACTCTGGTACATTTACACAATGGAATTCTATGCCGCAGAAAGAAGGAAGGAGCTCCTACCCTTTGCGACAGCATGGATGCAACTGGAAAGCATTATGTTAAGCGAAATAAGCCAAGTGGTGAAAGAACAAATACCGTATGACCTCACCTTTAACAGGAACCTAAACAACAAAACAAACAAACAAGCAAAATATAACCAAAGACACTGAAATAGAGGACAGGCTGACAGTGACCAGAGGGGAGAGGGGAGGGAATTTCCGGGGGAAAGGGGAAGGGTTTGCAGGAACACATGGACAAAAACTAGGGGGGAAGGGGTGGAAACAGGAAGGAGGTGGGGAGGGCTGGGGGGTGGGCTGATAGGAGTAAGAGAGAGAAAACTGTACTTGAACAACAATTAAAATAAAAAAGGAAAAGAAAAGAAAAGAAACTCTTCTAGGAGCAGTGAAAGGGGCTTGAAGAGTTTTGAGTGGAGGGCGATGGAGCCTGATCTCTCTTCTACAAGATCACACTGGCTTCCCTGCGGGAACAAACTGTGGTGCATCAGGAGCAGGACGGAGGGGTAATCAGGGAGCGGCCTTTGCCACGGTCTGGCTGGACCGACCAGGGCCTCAAGGAGCAAATGGGCCAGCATAGCCTCTGAGACAAGGACCCGGTGGTGCTTTCGAGCTGCTTGTGGGATCACATGGAACTGAGAAGGGGTGGGAAAACCTCTGGACTGTGGAGGCACCTGGGACAGAATTCGATGGTGTGGTGAGATTTCAAGAGACGGAGTTGTGTGCGTGGCACCCAGGGGGAGGGCAAAGTGTGAGCAAACACCCGGAGGCGGGATTCTAAAAGGAAAGAAAGGATGTTGGTTTGCCCAGAGCCTCGGGGGGCCTGGGGGGAGCGGAAAGAGGCAAACTGAAATGGTCAGGACTGGGAGTCCCTGCTTCTTGGAAGCTTCTTGGAAGCTTCTTGGAAGTTGCCATTACCGGGCAGACCTTAGGTAATGGAAAATGAGGCAGGAGCAGGAGTATGCACTTGAAGTCTGGGGACAGGGGAGGGTCAGGGTGAGGGTTAATGTTGGAGGTGGACAGGGCTGGCCTTCTTATCTTTTCAGGTGTTCTTTCAGGGAGCAGTTTGTGATGGGGTCCAAATAGATGAGGTCGGATTTTCCCCTTATGGGTCATGCTTTTGCTGTCCAATCTAAGATCTCTCTAGATCCTAAATATTTTCTCCTATTTTTTTTTACTAAAAATTTTACAGTTTTCCATTTAAGTCCACACCACATTTTGAGTTAATTTTTGTGTAATATGTGGGATTTAAGTTGATGGGCATGTTTGTGTGCGTGTTCGCCTGTGGACTCCAACCGTTCCAGCAACTGAGTTACCTTTCCTCCATTGAACTGCTTCTGCATCTTTGTCAAAAACCGTTTGGGCACAGTTATGTAGGTCAGGCTTTGGTTTCTCTGTTCCCCTACATCTATCTATGTATCTACCCTTCTGCCAGTACCAAACAAGCCTAAATTTCTGTAGCTATTTAGTAAATTTCATTATCAGGTAGAGTAATTCCTCCCATTTTATTTTTCTGATTCATAATTGTTTTATTGTTCTAGGGCTTGTGCAAAACACATATTTATATTTTGCTAATGTGGTGGATATTACATTGATTGATTTTCTTATGTCAAACCATCATCCTTGTACCACCTGGTCAAGGTGTATAATCATTTAAAATGCTGCTTTTACAGCAAGAGATAAGGGGACAGTTACCTACAAAGGAGTTCCAATCAGAATGTCAGCTGATTTCTCGAAAGAGATCTTACAGGCAAGAAGGGGCTGGAAAGAAGTATTCGAAGTCATGAAAGGCAAGGACCTACATCCCAGATTGCTCTATCCAGCAAAGCTTTCATTTAGAATGGAAGGGCAGATAAAGTGCTTCTCAGACAAGGCCAAGTTAAAGGAGTTCATCATCACCAAGCCCTTATTATTTGAAATGTTAAAGGGACTTACCTAAGAAAATGAAGAGTAAAAATATAAACAATAAAAAAAGACTTCAAACTCACAGTTAGTAACAACCATACCTAAAACAAAAACAAACTAAGCAAACAACTAGAACAGGAACAGAACCACAGAAATGGAGATCACATGGAGGGTTAGCAACAGGGAAGGGGAGGAGGAGAGAGAGGGAAAAGATATAGAGAATAAGTAGCATAGACAATAGGTAGAAAATAGACAGGGGTAGTGCAAGAATAGTATGGGAAATGTAGAAGCTAAAGAATTTATGACACGTGGACATGAACTAAAGGGGGGGAATGTGGGTGGGAGGGGGTGGGCAGGGTGGAGGGGAGGGAGGGGGGAAATGGGACAACTGTAACAGCGTAATCAATAAAAAAAATTAATAAAAATGCTGCTTTTAATACTTGATTTGCTAGTATTTTGTTGAGGGTTTTGCATCAGTGTTCATAAGGAAGGGTGGTCTTTAGTTTTCTTTTGTCGTGTCCTCATCTGGCTTCGGTGTCAATATATGGAATGAGTTAGAAGTGTTCCTTCTTCTTCACTCCTTTGTAGGTAACTGTCTCCTTTTCTCTTGTTGCTTTTAAGATTCTCTCCTTATCTTTAATCTTGGGTAAATTAATGATGATATGCTTTTCTGTGTTCATCTTTGGGTCCAACTTCTTTGAGACTCTCTGGGCTTCCTGGACTTCCTGGAAGTCTATTTTCCTTTGCCAGATTGGGGAAGTTTTCCTTCCTTATTTGTTCAAATAAGCTTTCAGCTTCTTGCTGTTATTCTTCTCCTTCTGGCACCCCTATAATTCAGGTTTTGGAACATTTAAAGTTGTCCCAGAGGTTCCTCAGCCTCTCTTCTTTTTTTTTTTTTTTGAATTATTGTTTCTTCATTCTGTTCTGGTTGGATGTTTATTTCTTCCTTTTGTTCCAAATCATTGATCTGAGTCCTGGTTTCCTTCCTGTCACTGTTGGTTCCCTGAATATTTTGCTTTATTTCACTTTGGGCATCTTTCATTTTTCGACCAAGTTCTACCAGTTCTGTGAGCATTTTGATTAGCAGGCCTTTAAGCTCTCCATCAAAGAGGTTGGAGCTCTCCTTATTGCTTAGCTCTCCTTCTGGAGTATTGGTCAGTTCTTTCATTTGGGCCATATTTCTTTGCCTCTGCACACCTGTCAAGTTGCAAGGGGGCAGGACCTTAGGTATTCACCAGGGCAGGGCAGGGCAACCCTCCTTGCTGAGCTGGGGTGCTGCCTGTGGGGGAGGTGCCAGAGAGGGAACAATGCAGCTGGCCTGCTTGGCTCTAGCCCCACTTTCCAATGAACTCTTGTGTGAGACTGGGAGCCTCTCACACTGCAGCAACCGCCATAGTCCACAGCCAGCTCTGAGTCTCAGTTTCCCCTTCAGTCAGCCCCACTCGCATGGTCAGCCGCCTTGCTGTGGGTTCTCTCCGTCCACCTGTCTAACTGGTCTGGTTGGTCTGGTTGACTTTCCTTTAATTCCTTGGTTGTCAGAGTTCCATGCAGTTTGACACTTTTACCTGTTTATTTATTTTCTATTGGTTTTACCCTCCTTTTAATTGTGCTAAGAAGTGAAGGGTTTCTAACTATGCCTCCAAAGATTAGTTATTTGACCTCAAGAATTTTTTCTCTTTGACATTGTATTCATCAGGTGAAGTAAATTTTCTGAAAGTCATTGTTCATGCCCATGGGTCATGTGTGTTGTGTTCTCCTTTTCATTTGTTTCCAGGTGTCTTTTGATTTCTGCCTTGATCTCACTGTGAACCCATTCATCGTTTAGTAACATGTTCTTGAGTCTTCCTGTCATTGTGTGTTTTTCAGTTCATTTCTTTGTGACTAATTTCTAGTTTCATACCATTATGGCAGAGAAGATGCCTGATATGAGTTCAATCTTCTTAAATTTATTGAGACTTGTTTTGTACCCTACCATGTGAGCTAACCTAGAAAATGTTCCATGTGCACTTGAAGAGAATGTACATTCTGCTGCTTTGGAGTGAAATGCTCTGAAGACATCAATTAGATCCATCTGATCTAGCATGTCATTTAAGGCTGCCATTTTCCTACTGATTTTCTGTCTGGAAGATTTATCCATTGATATCAATAGGGTGTTAAAGTCCCCAACTATGGCTGCAATACTGTCAGTGTCTCCCTTTATGTCCAGCAGGGTTTGCTTTACACATTTAGGTGTTCTTATACCAGGTACATAAATGTTTACAAGGGTTACATACTCTTGCTGGATTGCTCCCTTTATCATTATATAGTGTCCTTCTTTGTCTCTTATTATAGCCTTTGTTTTTAAAGTCTATTTTGTCAGATATAATCATTGCTGCCCCAGCTTTTTTTAAATTTCCATTTTCATGAAATATCTTCTCCCATCACTTTCCTTTTAGTCTGTGTGTATCTTGTTCTGAGGTGGGTCTCTTATAGACAGCATCAAGGTCTGCTGGGAAAAGTTCAGCCATTGGTAATACAACAAGAATGGTTTGCATGACATGAATGTAACCTGGCAGCCAAGGAGAGTGGACTGGAATGCACATGCCACAGCAATGACGACTTCACTGTTCTAGTCAGTGGGGGCGGTAGATGCCATTGAGTGAGCACATGAACCATGTGGCCGTCCTATTCAAAATGACTGAGTAGAGCAGAAATCTGCACCAAACTTTGCATTAAGCTTGAACACTCTGCCACAGAGACTCTTCAGATGATTCAGAAGGCCCTCAGGGGCGATGCCATGAGTGCAGCACAATCCAAGTGTGACACAAACGTTTCCAATGAGGTCGAGAATCTGTTGCAAGTGATCCACATTCTGAAAGACCTGCAACAAGCACAGCCCCTCAGAATGTGGAATGTGTAGGACCTGCAATCAACAAAGACTTCGGGATTTTCCCAAAACTAAAATCACCTTTGGAAGGGAAGATATTTCAGACTGTTGATGAGATTCAGGAAAATACAACAGGGCACCTTATGGCAATTCTAACAAAGGATATTGCAGTGTTTTGAACAGTGGAAGAAATGCTGGGAGAACTGTGTGAGGTCCCAAGGTGCCTACTTTGAAGGGGACTGAGGTGTCATTGTCCTACATACAATGTGTCTTATGTATTCTTCAATAAATGTCTCTATTTGTCATAGTGCATTGCTGGCTGGATACTTTCTGGACAAGCCTCATCTATGTGGGTCTTATTTTTTTATCCATTCACTATCCTATATCTTTTAATTGAAGCATTTAAGCTATTTACATTGAAAGTGATTACTAAAAGGTATGTATTTATTGCCACTTTATTCCTTTCACTGTGCTCCTGTTTTTTGTTTGTTTTTCTCCTTCTAGCAGGCCCTTCAACATTTCCTGCAATACTGGTTTGGTGGTAAAAACTCATTTAGTTTTTTCTTGTCTAGGAAGCTCTCTATTTCTCCTTTAATTTAAATGCCAGCCCTGCTAGGTAAAGTAGTCTTGGTTGTAGGTACTTGCTTTTCTTCATTGTGAATACTTCAGGCCCGAAATGTTCTGTTGAGAAGTGAGCTGACGGTCTTATGAAAGCACCCTTGTAGGTAACTAACTGCCTTTCCTTGCAGCTTTTAATGTTCTCTGTCTTTAACCTTTGCCATTTTAATTATGATATGCCTTGGTGTGGGCTTCCTTGGGTCCATCTGGCTTGGGACGCTCTGCACTTCCTGTATTTGTGCCCTCTTTCTTCCTTTTCTTTTCTTTTCTTT